>JAODLL010000007.1:886555-907755 GCA_026546735.1 Forbesichthys agassizii | reverse complement strand
TGACTTAGATGAAGTTTAGAGCACATTTTATGACCAATTCATGCAAAACTCCACGTAATCCCAAGGGGTTCACATACATTTGCAACTGTATAACTATTTATAATAGCCAGTTTATATGATAGGCCTAGACAACTCCTCTAGCCAAGCCTTGGAAATAGCCTACATAGAAATACCAATGTATTGCTACCTTCTCTGACAAACACAATACCGCCTGTTTAGTGTAGCTGAAATAGCTTGTTTAGTGTAGCTAAAATCTCAATTTCATATTGTGATTGTAAGAAAGTGACTATTCCTCTTAAAGCTTGTCAAATGTAATCAAGGAACTCTAAAAGAAGCTTTGTTTCAGACAAGTAGACTATATGACAATGCTTAATTTGTGGTGTATTCTGCTTCTATACACTGTAAAATATACAGGATGCATTTAATTATGGAATAAAGATGTTAAAATAAGATAATTCTTTGGTTTTGTTCTAACACTGATAAGTTCTGGAGGTGAGACGGAAAAAACTGTCTTTGGGCCAGTACGTTTTAAACCCACTGGCCCCAGTGGGCCAGTTGCCAAATGTTTTAACGTTAAGCCCTGAAGTTGATTTACAATTACAATATAATTTATAGGGTACTTAGGGACTAATTTCTGGGAACTGTTTTGATGTTCCAAGATCGACCATTATCTAGCCTTATCCTCTGTTTAGAGATCTGTTGGCCAATCACAAACACTGTGTACCCTCGTAATATGTCCTCTGGAAATAATTATTAGAATAGATAAGTAAGAATTAGAAAAAATATATATTATTTTATTTTTATATATATATAAATAAATAAATAAATAAAAAAGCAAACAGAGCTTATGAATGGCTATGGGAACTATCCCCTGAAATGCAAGTTCATTTCATTCTGTATATTTGTTTAAACCCAGAATAGTTTGAAAGTTACTCACTTCATGGTAGAATCAAAATCTGTGTTTGAAACAAGTTTACCATCCTCTACACAACGTTTTTCATTTTCTTGCATTTCTAACACATAAAAACTACTACATGGATCTCAAAACGTAATTGTAGCTGAGAGGGTGCTGATATCAGACACATAAAACACATTATGATACCTATTACAGAAATGCGCTTAGAAGCCAAAATATGAATGTAGTGAAAAACGGCCAAAAGACTCATGTTTAGAGGGTTAATTGTTTAGTTACACCAGTCTAATAGGATCTACATAATTTAACATGTGGACAGATTTACAAATTTGGAATGTGCTGATGAAAATAGACTGTTTATAAAGCGGGATGTTTGTTCATTGCGAATGCTCTGTAGCCTTTATTGTTAGCCTAAAGCAGGCTAATCTGAATGCAGCGACAGATCCTTGATGAGGATTAAGATGTGAGAGATTTTAGCCTTGAGATACTTAATCAATGCTATCTATATCCTGTCCAGACTGAATAGCCGATGCCTGATTTGAAATCTAGTCACAGCGGCTGGGTAGGCCAGGTGGAGAGTGTGTGTACATTGTTGGAGGATGTTAACTGGAGCAGCCATTGTCTGGTATCAAACTTGATGGGGGGCCAGGGAAGTTTAATCCCCTTCGACTGCGTCCTCTTTGGCAAAATGAACTATTTGACAATCAATGCTAATTGATTTTGCCATTTTACATTCACCAACACCCCCCATTCCACACACACACATCACTAACTGGACCCCCTCCAAAGGCCACAACCCACAGTAATATGTTGCCAGGCACCTGATAAGATACCTGGTCCATAATAAATCAATTGTAATTAGCGGGAGAAGAAGAAGGAGAAGGAGGGGGGCGGCTGGGCGCTCAGCACGGAGGCAGACATGCCTAGCCGAGCAGGAGGAGAAGAGCAAGAAGGTGGGTGTGCTGTCTGCATGGGGTGGATGTGCTCTGTCTGCGCTGCGTCCGCCTGGCATGTATCTGTTTGCATGGAGGTGCACATGCTGCGAAGTTTGCGCGTGTGTGTGTCCTATTGGGTGCTTGGCCAGGTCCATTGAGCAACAGTGTGGTGTACAGGGATGTGCTGAATTGGTTGGCCAGTCGATGACAGAGACAGCTGATGGTGTCTGAGCAGGAATACACAAGCATGCACCATGGAGCATGCATGGACTGTATAACATGTAGTGAAAGTAGCTCGTGATCAGAACATTGGGCTAGATGCATAGTCTGATGATCGATTAACCAAATACAATTTTATGTAGGCTTTTATGTAGGCACGCTAGCTAAAACGCATGAAAAACACATTTTTTTAGGGAGAACCACAGAGCCTCAGAATATGTATTGATCGACAAACGTTATGTTAGATAACGTATTATCTAACAGTAATACATTATCTTTAGTATTATTGTCATTCAGTGTCTGGCAAGTTTCTTGAATATCTCATGGTAAATGGACATTGATCTGTTATAGCCTCTTTATCAGCTTAACACTTCACAATTATGTATGTGTACACACACACCCGCAGCCAAGATGTATGGGGTGTGTGTTTAGAAGTAGACTTGCTCACACATTCTGAAAGATATTTCTGCATCTTCAGGTCTCCTCCTGCCACCATGATGTGATCAAATCAATATGTAATATGCAGATGCTTATGCACTTTTTTTTTGTAAATCTACTGGGGCTTTGTTCCACGGTGGGACCAGCCTGTTGGAGGACTTAATTGATTAGATCCACTGTGAAACACTTTCAAATGGGTGACTTTTGATGATATCGCCATCTCTGTCAAGCCCACTGACAGAGTAGAACAACAGATAGCAGGTATTAGGGTTCCACCTGTTGTCAGACCTCCATTTTGGGGATTTCTGTATATATTTGTCTTACTGCATATACAATCTTTATTGCATTTGGAATATAGAGTCTTACAGTCTCTCTATTGTATGTTTCATGGTTATGAGGGTCATCTAAACAGATGATATGCCCATACACACACCCTACTGTGTGGTGGAGCAAATGCTACTGTAAACTGTATTGTTGACTTTTGCTTGAGGAAAGCTCACAGCAAGGACATTGCCAAGCTGAATTTTGGGGGCTTTAGCGTTCCATTGCATCACGTCAAATAAACGACCAGGCACTAGGACCTGAGGAAGGCTGCATGAGCGAGAGATTTGAAACATTGCATCTGACTGACTACAAGCTAGAATCACTGAGTGAGGTTGGTAGAGATAGTGTTCTACAGATACAGTGACTCGGCCAGCAATGTGTAAAACAATAACATGCTTTAGACCAGAAAAGGTTTTTATTACAAGGCTGTTTTATTCCAACAAGAAAGTTACTTGGCACATAAAACATTCTGTCAAACTTTTCTGGCAGTTTCTGTTGGTGGCAATCTATTTAATAGATATGCCATATGACTGTTGAACATGTCAAACGTCCGTTGGCACAGCTCTCTTTCTATGGCTCTGTAATTCTCTCTGTGAGTAGTGTTGATAGCAATGTCATTGTATTATCTTCAATTTATTCTACCTACATACCTTCCTGTAGACTGTAGACTAGCTAACGAGTCAGACTAAAATTAGATGGATATACAAAAATTATTCGAGGGGTGCCAGCAGCTCTGCAGAAGCCTAATCAGGTGAGATACAAAAATTATACCAGTACAAATGTAATCTGATCGCTGATTGTAAAGTTCAATTGCTACTCGTAAACATTCAAAATGATTCCGAGGTTTTCCAGACTGATTATCACAGCGAAATTAAACTGAAGCTTGCGAGATCAGGACAATCTCGCGAGGCTAGCCTGTCCCCAGACCCACTTATAAAAGGCTTACCTCCCCTATTCATGAATGTCTGGTGACGTAATGATGTAATACTTTGATGTATGAGTCTGAGAGTTCTTCATAGCGTCATATTTTGTCCATGCATGATGACACTGTTGATGGGGACTTCTAGGAAGGGCTGATTTTATTAGTCTGCCAATTTCCTCATCCTGACTCTTTTTGTTGTGTCACTACATTAGACTGATGATATGTGGTGATGTGCCTGGCTGCTGAGCACACACACCATGCACATGCTGGAAAGGTGTGAGTGGAAGAAGAGAGACTCTCTCTCCCCTCTCTCTCTCTCTCCCTGCTCTGAGAAAATGGGGCTGTGCACAAGTTTTCACTCTTGAATACATTTGGCATTGTGGGGGCTGACGAGGGTTGAACCAGTGCATTCTTCTGTGCCTTGTACAGACTCACATGGTTACCACTCTGGCCTGGGTTATCTGAATAGGCACCAACCATGTGAGCTCCAACGTGATCATCCAGGAGGGAGGGAAGAGGGAGGCGAAATATGGGACCTTTATTCTCTCTCTCTCTCTCTCTCTCTCTCTCTCGTGTGGGCTCTAGGGTGTATGGTGTTGCGTTGTGTTTTTTTCCCCCTGTCTGGTTACCCAGCCTGCCTTGCTCCTGTTCCCAGTTACGTCTCTCATCGACCTCCATTATTGTTAACCTTCCTAACGAGGGGGGCGGGACAGCACTACATGTGATTGACAGCAGCGTGCTTCCCCCGCTCATTGGCTTGCTGGACCTAGGATGAAGGAGAAACAGTTGCTCTTTTGTTAAATAATATGTCATTTGTTCTTTTTAAATACATTTATTGATTTTTCCTGCCCAAATTGCTCCCTGTCTCCTTATAGACAGTCCTAGTTGACTGGGCATTGTGGGACAGCACTCCACTTAGCAATCAACTAATGTGCGATGCCTCATATCTGGAGAACTTTGTTAATCACTTGTCTCTTGTTAAAAACACTTTAACATCAAAACAAGCTGGGACATATTTGGCATATTTTCCATATTATGCTGTTCCCTAATACAGGCTAATGACACAAATGGGGTAAAGAGGGGAGTCATTTAGTTCCCTCAGGAAAAAAGGAAGAAAGAAAATGGAAGAAAGAAAGCAGAGAGGAGCGCAGAGAGCCAAATATTGGGACTGTGTTCATTTCGCTGTGTGGTTGACTTCAAAGGGATAAGCGCTGCCAATGAAGAGAGCACAGACCTTTCAGGACAAACACACTATGCGCAGCGTGAAACACACACACACACTCTTGCAGCCCGATGACTGCAATTTGACCCAACAAGGAGGAAATATTTATTTTTAATAAACCACACGCTTATTTTGGAACTGACATTTTACGTCCAACTTTTTGCTCTGGAATCAATAGACAGTTAAATATTGATAGAATTGGAGTTAAACGTTGCCTGTTTGGTGTCTCTCTGGGATGCTGCGGCGCTGTGTTTAATGCAGGACTCGCTACAGACACACTGTCACACTGTGTGAGGGTTAGCTGTTAGACTGCACGCCAAGTGTACTCAGGCTGAGTTATATTTATGTATTGATAGCAAGACTACACATGGCCTGCAATGCCCTGGACCTCCTTACTGTTTTTTATATTTTTATTTTGGTCCTCTTTGCTTTGTAAGAAGGCTACTGGTGTGTAATGTAATGTATCAAATGACAACAACAATGTGGCTGAGACACAGATGTGTTTTGAGACGGGTACTATCAGAATTTGGCAGAATGAGAACTCCTGAATAAACAAGTAATATTGAGAACACACAATACATAAATTATATTTCATTTTACAAATCACTTCTCACAAATCCTTAACTCTCTGGTTCCCTACTTGACAGTGCATAGTACATATTTTTCTTTATTAGCTTTAAAGATAGGAAGGCTTGTTATAGTGATATTGTTTCAGCGTGTGAGCCTATTAACCATCTGAAACTGAGGCTATTTTTAAACTAAAATTATATATTTTCAACAGCTTCAGTCTCTATTTATTTAAGCTTTTGTTCTAGGTTAACGTATGCAGAATGAATCATATAGAAAGGTAGTAACATGTTTATTATGTTTTCATGCTTTTATATTGTTAAATCTGTTAACATCAGTTGTTGTTCCTGAGTTTCTCAGAGCGGTGTTTAGTGCTCGTTTGGGAGGGGGGGTCCTGGTGTTGGATGCATCTACAGGCGGATATTTGAGCCCATGGGGGAGAGGGACACCCCCCGTGAGGGCGGGCCTCCGCCCTGAGGAGATGCTGAGGGGATTTGGTTGGAGATCCCACCTGGGCCCTGTTGGGCCCCTTCCTGACAAGACCTGGGAGAAGTGGATGTTAGGTGGCAGATTATCTTTGGGATATAGCTCTTTTGTATCAATATGTATTTATGGATCTGTAAGAGCAGGCCTGGGCAAAGTCAGGCCCGGGGGCCGGATGCGGCCCTTTGAGACGTTCTACCCGGCCCGCCCGGTACATCAAACATAAAAATAATAATACAACAACATAAAATTACTTGACGAGCTCTACGGAATGTTACTTGATTTACTGCTGCGTAAAAGATAACATAGATAAAGTGAAATTATTGATTATTTATAGCATTGATTATGAAAATGTTATTGCATAGGAATTGCCTATATTCATATTGCAAGTTAACAAAGTCAGCTGTTTTGTGTTTTATTTTAAAATGTGTTAACAAAGTAACATGGCCCGCAAAGTTCTCTGACGTTTTCAATGTGGCCCCCAAGTGAAAATAATTGCCCACCCCTGCGTAAGAGGGTTCATTCTGAAAATACAACATTTAGATAATGTAAATACATTGTTTGGTTACTTTATCTTTAGAATGCTTGCCTTTGCTAGGAAGTATCTTCTTCTGGATTAATTTTAAATGCCTGTTTTTTCCACCCTAAATTAACATATTTTAAAGGGGAAGATATCAATTCATATTGATGACAGAGATGTTGGATTAAACTTTTCTTGATAATCCAGCAGGTTGATAACATGAACTTTGACCAGACTGTGGTCATTAGTGTCACCCATATATTGTGAGACTCAACCATGCAGTGAACCGTCTGAAGGCCTTTTGCTTAAGTTTAAAACCACTGGTCTCTGTAGTTTTTGATGCCACCAACATGGCTGTCAGCAGATCCTTGCCTCATGGCTTTATAATCAGCTCTTCCAGGAAATACATAAAAGTCCAATTTATTTGCAGAGTTCTGTTGACAGAACAGATTAGTCGTGAAGTGTTCTGGGAAATTGTGCCCCATCCCAGTTGGCCATGTTAATGCACTAAATATAGTTTGTCCTTGAAGGATATGTGTGCAAATCATTCCATGTTTGACCAACTTGAAATGAGGCAGTTCATCTGCAGTCCTCTGATAGCCAGGCCATATTTTTGCATCGTCCTTTCATCCGTTTCATCTAACCTGCAGCTCATAGTATCTGTCTGGTACCTAAAATACACAAGCTAATTTTCTCCTATAAAATACTGTATGTTAAAAAAAGAAGTTCCAGCTTCCTAATGGTGATGGGAAAGTTTGAGCAGCCTGCACGGCCCGCTATATATAGCTGTGTCCAGTACTACACCGCCCTGGCTCTGTAAATAGGAACTCAAAGCGGTGCAGACCACACAACACAACAATGTCCTAGCCTTCACAATGTGTTTCCAATGTGTGGGGCAGAGCTTCTGAGGGCATTGAGAGAGGAGTTTTTGTTTTAATGAAGTTTAAATATCAACAAGCTTTCAGAATGATACAGAATGATTTACTTTAAGCTCTTGTTTTTTGTCATTTTGATGGTATAATGCATCAGAAAGCACTGTTCTAATCATCTTGAACACAAACACACTGTGTGAATGGACAGCCAGAGTATCTTAGCGACAGTCCCAGTCTCAGCCAGTAAACACTGTTGGTGATCTGATTCCAGACTGGCAGAAGACAGAGGCCCAGAAAAGACGTGAACAACTGTTACTGGATGAACTGGTTCTACTGGTGAACAAGAGAGATGCGCTGGTCAGAGACCTGGATGCACAGGAAAAACAGTAAGTCACCCCACACCACTCATAACCCCTAATAACTCTTAGACTTCATGGGGATAGAGACCTGATAGGTCACCAACATTTTTGAGAAAGAAAAAAATATGATTTTTAGATTTGATTAGATTTATTATGTTTATTAATAGAATGTCCGTATACTATTTTCAGTGTTGTCAATGTATATCTTTTTATCATATCATTTAAAGAGATGCCGTGTTTCAGAACAGTGTTTAATTCAAACTCAGGGAAGTAAAACACAACATTGACTATCATTTTTGCGAGTACTCCAACATACATTTCCAGAGGCCACGTAGAATGCGTATGGTAAGTAAAGCAACCGGCAGGCAAAGTCTTCCTGCCAGCGTGGCCCTGCATGGGCAGGGCTCGCTTGGGATCCCATACAGATTGGCGGCACCGTCTGCAAACAGGGGGTGCCAAGCAGGTGAAAGCCCCGCCCCTGGCACCAGGCCACGCCACAGGTGTCACGGCAACAGTTCCTGTACCTGTTCTGCCCCACCCCCGCATCCCCTTTGACCTGCTGACCTTTTGACCTCTCCAGGGCCGAGGAGGAGGATGAACACTTGGAGAGAACGCTGGAGCAGAACAAAGGAAAGATGGCCAAGAAGGAGGAGAAATGTGTGCTGCAATGATAGTTTTCTCCGAATAACTAACCTACACAAGAGGGTATTATTATTTTTATTGGTTGGACCCAAGAGACATTGCTCAACACAGCCTATGATGCCTTGCACCAACTCTCTGTATTGTGGCTGAAAGTATGCCACTTGTATATTATATTGTTATTTTGGTCTTTGTTGCTTTACAAGAAAGGTACTGGTGTGTAAATATGTATCTGAGATAGTGGTGTCACTTAGTTGTATGTGCTTTGACAGACACATGGAATTGTTTTTTTTTTCATGTTAGATGTTTATTGGAGATGCACATGACCTGTCTGATTCACAACTGAGCTCCATATGGCACAGCACAAGGGGTTTTATTTGAGAATATTAACATACATTGATTTACTTTTTTCTGGTGCATTATATAAAAGAGGAAAGTTTTTAAGTCATAGTTGTCTTTTTAAGCTTTGTTCATTACTTGACTGTCTTTTAATTACAACAATTCATAGTTTTAACTTGTAAAATATCTTAGCACTTACTTCAGAAATCATAATTTGATCATGCTTTTTTTCTTCAGCTGAACGTGTTTTCCCAAACATTTGAGGGCTTGCAAGGGGTGACTTTAAAATGTAACCTCCTGCTCTGATAATTGACTTCCAAAAAATACTCTTTTCTGGGATTTATATATAGCCTGTTTATTGTTTTTCCAGACAATTGAGCTCCCAGTCTGTTCGTTTGTATTTATTGTTAAGGAGAGAGTCTGTCTGATATGAACATTAATCTGTTTATTTATTCCATTGTCATAATCATACATAAATTAAACAATGTCATACTCCATACCGGTATACTGGTATTTAATTGATGAGACTTTTTTTACATTTTGAATTAAAAATTTAAAAAATAGAACGCAAAATGTATTTAATTTAAATTAATTGTATTTAAATGTAGTTTCTTGACACAAGACTACATTGAGCATAGTGTTTTCATTTTTCATTAACTTTTCATTAAATGTATAAATTAATTAGGCTGTGTTTTACATCATGATTAAATTGTAATTAATTTACACAAATCCACACAAAGGCTATTTTCCATTGCACAAATAACTGAGAATCGTATTTGTTGTCTTTTTTTTCTCTGTTTCCAGCGGGTTCAGAGGCTTGTGTCGGAAGTAATTCTTATCACTTTGGTTTAGCAACGTAACTTATATTATTCCTCTCTGATCTTTTTATCTTTGAATTGTGCTTGTTGTAGACATTCGAATGTGCCTCCAGTTTGGTCTGATGCGGTCTCCTCCGCGCTTTTTTCTCTGAGGAAGTTTAGAAAATTGACTGTCAGGGGGGCATATGTTTTCACTGGCCGATGGAGAGGAGTTTGGTCACATCCTGTGTTCCCCCGCTTGATAAAGAGAAAATGCGTTTTGAAGTCTGTACATCGCATCCCCTAAGGCGCATTTTGTTATACACTGCATATTATACTGTAGTTATCACGGTTCCTTGATAATCTGATTAATAAAGTGCGCTTGTTATCGTGCACGGTGGGGACGTTTCGTGCATTAACAATTCCTCCGGACTTAGGTATTGAAGGTTATGAATTTAATAAGGTTATGCGTCAGGCGGCTGCCTGGTGAGTCCAAAATAATATGTCAGTTATTTAACTGACATATTATTTTAGCAGACCTGAACTATATATTTAGGCTGTTTTGCAATGCCACGCCTTGGTTTAATTAAAGGCTGAGTAAAATATTAATATCATTAGGATAGTTTATTCATAGGCATATACACTTCCTAAATATAAATGCGTGTCCAATTTTGTTTAATATCAGAGATAGTTATTGAGTTGTTTATCTTATTTGAGGCCTGTAAATCTGCGCTTAAATCTAACTGCGTTTAGAAAATAAAATCCACATAGTCCTGTAAAATGTATACATTTAAAACATTACAAATATAAACTAAATGGTTTTTTAAAAAAAAGGTATAGTCTACAATAAATTGTCAAAAAATGATAACTTCTTACCTCGGCACAACTGTGGGTCGTCCTTTGCATAAGAAGCCGTAAGTTGTTTAATACATGAAAAGCATCAGAGCAGATATATGGATTCCATTTTACAGAGAATGGTAGTGGTGCCCTGAGAAAGACACAGCATAAAACTGGCTCTCCAGCGCATGGAGCTTCGAATCCTTCAACTGGGGAATGGGGGGGCGGGGGATTATCTCTCGTGAGTTTGTGTCCGGGACACTTTGATGTCTCCAGGTTTCTGGAATGGCAGCTGCGGACCTGATAGAGCCTTGTCCTCCGCCGTCGCGCAGGAGTCTTTCCAATACGGTATTATATGCGTCGTGATTTTAATGAACACCTACACCATCCGCGAAGCCCGCACTGTCCTGCGGGCTGGAGGCACACAAAGTTCCACCTCCGAGGCTTTACTAGCTCAGCATTAAGCCATTTTTACTAGGCCTACAATTTCGAATCAGACCCTTTTTTTTAATGCAACATGATACATTTATATTTGTTTCCAATTTATCTGCGGGCCTTACGTTTAACAGCTAAACGGGAAATCTGGTAATTGTCCGAATAACGTGAGCGATAGCTTTTTGTTGAATGAATTGTCTTTTGCATAATTTAATGGAGGGTAGTGTTTCTGTTGAGAGACAGGCGGAGTAGTGGGTTAATGGAATTTGGTCCATGCTCGGCCTTATAGGCAATACGGCCTGATCCGTTCTTGTTTTAAACTTTAGTTAGAAAGAGACTGGCCCGGGGCAACGTGACCGTCAGTGGCTTTGACGCAACTTCCAACTGTGTTCCCTTTGGTCCGCCGACCATTGAAAGCCTGAAAGTGCCCTCGTCGATGACTTTTTAATTCTATAGGGGCCAAAGCCTCTTTGTGATTGGCTTTCCGGTACCCACAAGTAAAATGTAATTTTGCTCCTGCGGTCTTGCGCTTTGAACATTGGCTCGCTTTCAGACAGAGCCTCAATTAAGAAGATGTGCCTGCGCGCTTGTGTTTCTCGTTTGATTCGGGACCGCACTTCTTTCTGGTAGTTTTATTGATTATTGTCACCTTTATTCGCAGCGAGTTGTCAGTGTCTGTTCATCTTTACCGCCCAAACCTTTCTTGACATTTTATTCTAAATGGAGAGGATACCTGATAAATATTAATGAGAACGGGGTCACAGAAAAAAATGATTTTTAACTTAATATTTTGCCACATTTATCTTTTGGATAAACATCACCAAAATATAATGATATATTAGACAAGATGCTTTGTAAAATAAACTGTAGTCATACTAGTGTTGTCACTACTTTTTAAAAGCCGGCACAAGCAGGCCTTTAAAATAATAATTGGAAAAATATTCCCGGCATTGAAATAGTCACAGTTTTCGACTAAATCGTAATAATAATATAGCCTAATAACTTTTTGTTTTGTTTGAGAGTTGTTTGAGAGCGCCGGGCAGAAAGGTATGCAGATCTTACCCAGATCTACCTAGCTTGCTACGGTAGTACATAGGCCAATAGGCTAACTATATGCCCATGCTATGTTTTGCGCAGATCTACAGACTATGTTCCACAATTATTTTGCTTTTGATATAATAAATCACCAGGAATAACATATGTCCGCAGATAACGTGCGTAATGTACTGCTCTGTGTTGGACAGCTCACAGTTTGAAGGACTTTCCTTCAGGCTACTAAAAAAAACATTTTTTTCTCTTTTTTAATCTCTGTTGTAGACTATACATCTTGCATTGTTGCGGCATGGGAGGGGCTTCCCGGCGTATCTGCTCATCCAATGGCCCGCGCTACTGTCTGTCAGTGCAATTACTTGTGGTGATTGGCGAGAGTAGGCGGATTCGCAGGTGGCCTGTGGTCTTAGAGGGGCAGGGCGGTGAGAAGGTGATCAATCTCTATCCGTCTCCATTAGCCGTCACCTTAAACACAGTGACAGACACAACTGACAAGCGCGAGCAAATGAGTTTGATTTATTCGGTTGTAAAAACCCGGAAACGTCCTGAGACCACAACAGCGCTGGAACGTGGTGCACGTGTGCGCGAGGATAGGTGGTTCTGTGATGTTACCCGGTTTGTTTTGAGACTCTTTAGACGAGTTGGAGAATTTCACACTTCCTTCTCTGGATACGTTTTCTCCAGGCTACCGGCCAGATCCACACAGCACCAAGGTTCGTCACGTAAACTTAAGAATTTATGAATGTAATAGCCTATAATGTTTGCGACATTTTCCTGTGTATTTACTTTCTTTCTCTCCCCCTTACATTACCATGCGCTTGAATGTAGCTACATAAAGTTTCGGTCCCGGGGTTAGGACGCCAAACTCAAAAGAACAAGTAACTGGGTGTTTCTGTTGAAATATTTATTTGCTTTTCAATCTACAGTATTTAAGTTGCAGACCAAGGATACTGACGCTAATAGTATCAATTATCACACACTACGAAACTCTTAGGGTAACTTCAATTATAAAGCTTGCTTCATTTTCCTGAAATCCAGATAGGCCTAACTGTTATTTAGATTACAATTATAAGCGTCGATGAAGAGCGGTTCTCTGTTAAAACGTCTAATCCATTTGGTAGATCATTTTGAAGGGGTGTTTTTGGTTGTAGTTAATTTATTTTAGCTGATAAGGGCTCTTGTGAAACGCTTTCCCCCGAGATCACATCGAATTCTAAAGGAGTTACTTTCTACTGCGATTTTTTTTCCCGTCTGCGGGAAAGGCATGGATGAAAATAAAGTTTCCAGTTAGCCAAAAACACTAGACCCGTGGCCTGCGCTCCCAGCTGGGGGGCAAATAGCCGACGTCTAACCTTTTTTAAAATAACATTTAGTACATATTGAATTTCTTTCATATGCTGTTTTTTTTTTGGCAATACTAGAAGTAGAATTCCTCGATAATTCTGTTTTATTTGTCTCATTTAACTTTCTAACGTTCTCATTGGCCGTAAACTTCTAAAATCACTAACTTCACTCCGATATATTTAGTAAATTCTGATTGTTTTATAGGCCTATTAGTTAACATAACCTAAGGTATGCATTTATGTATGTATTTTAATTTAAATATAGGCACGATCAATTTTGATTTCTGTAGTTATAGCCGCATATTTGACTAGAACTGTGAAATTAACCTTTTTTTCATGTCGTTTTCATGTGGTTATAAGCTTACAATTTTAACTGCATTAACCGCGTTCACCAGTCTTTATAAACTACCATGGATAAATTGACAGACTTTGAGGCCTGATTGTGTTTAATCAATTGTTTACAAATTAACAAGAAGCTCGTTTTATGTGACAAAAAATAAATGATTTACATTACAGATAGCCTACCGTTTTTTTTAAGAGATAAAGTCGATTACTGAATTGATCGTAATTGCGGCATTAGTGTTGGCGTAATTCATAATCCGCTAACAAAGTTAAGAATGTTTTCTTTTTTTTATTATTTGTGTATTTATTTTTTACGTTTTCACGGGAAGAAATGCTCTTCAACAATATAATTACACTTATGCAAATATTCTAGTTCTTAAACAACATAATTAGGCATATTAAGTATGCAATAATGTATTTAGAAATGAAGTTGCTATAGCCTGCTACTTTTGTCTTATAGGCTATTGAATCTAAAATGTCGCATTAGAAAAACTCGAGCATAAAGGTCTATTAGTAATTTTTGCGTTATGGCTTATGGTCTGCTAATAGATCAGACTTTTTTTTTTAATGTGGTGGTGGGGGGGGGGTAGGCATGACCTGTTGCCAACCTATTTATGGGACGAAATATGGTTGAATATAGGCTATTTACCACCTGCAGCCGATAATGTGACGTAGGCCTATAAGCATCTGGGCTCAGTATACATATTTGTCATAATTGTTGGACTAGCTGTGGTGCATTATTTTTCAGTCAATCTTATTGGTCCCGTCTTCCGTCAAGCTGCAACATCGGGGTAAATCAAACTATTGGCCAGATCTGGGGGTCCCCGTGTCTGCCTCTAGCATGATGTCATACCTCAAACAGCCCCCCTACGGCATGAATGGCCTGGGGCTCAGTGGCGCTACCATGGATCTGCTGCACCCGTCTGTAGGATACCCAGGTATAGTATAGCCATGCACGCGGTATAGAAAACGCCAATGTAACCTGCAAATTTTGAATGTCGCCAACATTGTCCTCAACAACTTTTATATCAGATTTCCTGTATGTAAGTTTTACCATATATTTTAACAGGAATATTTCAAAGACAAGCGATTTTGTTATTAACTTAATTAGTTGATTGGTTTGTATTTTATATGATCAGAAAAGGAGTTGCCTAGTTAGAGAACATCGTTTATTTTAACCAAACCTTAACTGTCGACTGTCTATTTGTAACATATAAAGGATGTAGGCAACATCATATGTTGGCTACATTTAGGCTATAGAGTGAAGATAAACTGACCCCAGTTAAAATTGGAATTTTACTTTTCTCTCTGCAGCGACGCCACGGAAACAGCGTCGCGAGCGCACCACGTTCACGCGCTCCCAGCTGGATATCCTAGAGGCGTTGTTCGCCAAAACCCGGTACCCAGATATATTCATGCGTGAGGAGGTCGCACTAAAAATCAACCTTCCAGAGTCCCGAGTCCAGGCGAGTTTGACCTGTAAACTTCCTAGTGCATTTTTCATGTAGAATGTAGCCTACACGTTCTTGTGACAAGATTTGCGGTATAGGCATGTGTAATGCGGAATTACGCACAGCACACATTTGTATTACAATCAAACTAGTGACACACCTACATTGGCAACCTACTCAACATGCATGTGTGTGTGTTTGGGTGCTGTTTGTGTGCATGTAAAATTTTGAGACCACTACAGCAGTTTCTCAGATTTGTACTACTTAAACATTTAATTTTGTACTTGCATGTGATATAGCCTATGTATTTTTAGATTATATTTTGTTTTTATTTTAACGTTTGGAATTACATTTTAAAGTGTGCAGTGGTCTCTCAATTTTTTGTGTATATGTGTATGTCAGGATTGTCTATTATTCAGTTAATTAAACTCATTACTATTTCATATAATTTAACTGAATGCTGTGTAAGGTGAGCTGGAATAGAAGTGAGTCTTCTCCTCTACCAACCCACCTAACTAGATAACACAGCTAAGCCTTGCATTCTACAGCGTCCCAACAAGCAGTAGCCGACTCATAAAAGACATTAGGGGAAAACCAAGGTGAGCCTCTCTCACAACTTGAGTTATTCTCAGAATGTTTGTGTGAAACAAAATGCTATACATGATCCAACCCTCTCAGCCATCTACAGTTACCCCACTGTGTGGCGAAACCTGATAACCTGTTATCTTAACGCTGTCTACCAGCTATGAAAGCAGACACCGGCTGGTCTGAGCCAATGCACCATGGTGGAAGTGAACCTTGATGCCTAATAACCCACAATTTTCCTACATTATGTCTTCCATAGAATAACCTATATCACGTACCTCTAGTGGGTGTCAGGTATAGGAAATGCACATGGGGAAAATAGTTTGTGAAATACATACTGTAGGCAATGTAATATACTGCTTGCTATTAAGTCAGATGTACTGGTATTTGTACATGACATCATAATATTGGCAACATCCCACAACAACACAAACACTCAACCTGTAGTCATTCTTAAGTTTCACCTTGAATTATTAAAGTGCTCGGTACTGTAGCTCCTTCAGTCCTGTTGCTAACATTACATTAGCCTGGCTGCTGTCTTTGCAGCCTTGTGGCTAACATTAGCCTTGGTGCTACCTCCACCCTGTGTTTCCAGGTGTGGTTTAAGAACAGGAGGGCCAAGTGCCGCCAGCAGCAGCAGAGTGGCAGCAGCACCAAGGCTCGGCCAGGGAAGAAGAAATCATCTCCGACACGGGAGAGCACTGGGTCGGAGAGCAGCGGCCAGTTCACACCTCCTGCTGTGTCCAGTGCAGGCTCCTCTTCCTCCTCGTCCTCTGCCACCAACCACGCAGCAGCCCTGAGCAGCACCTCCACTTCCATCAGTACCGTCTCTTCCATCTGGAGCCCTGCCATCTCCCCTGGCAACGGCACCGCCTCAGCGACAGCTCCCCTTCCTGAGGCTGGCGCCCCATCCAACAGCTCCTGCATGCAGCGCTCGGTGTCGGGCTCCACGTCTGCCTCCTATCCCATGTCGTACAACCAGACTTCTGGCTATACCCAGGGCTACCCCGCCCCCTCCACTTCCTACTTCAGTGGGGTGGACTGTGGCTCCTACCTGGCGCCCATGCACTCGCACCACCCTCACCACCAGCTGAGCCCCATGACGGCCTCTTCCATGCCAGGCCACGCCCACCACCACATCAGCCAGTCGTCCGGACACCACCACCATCACCACCACCAGGCCTATGGGGGCTCTGGCCTGCCCTTTAACTCTTCTGACTGCCTGGATTACAAAGAGCAGACTGCAGCCTCTTCATGGAAGCTGAACTTCAACACCACAGACTGCTTGGACTACAAAGACCAGGCCTCCTGGAGGTTCCAGGTCTTGTGATCGCCCCCCCACCCCCACCCCCACCCCTTCGTCTCCTGTTTAGTGTACTGTTTTTTTTGTTTTGTTTTGTTTATTAAAGGATAGTTTATTGAGATGGAACATTCACAAATTGGAGACATCTGCCCCGTAAACCTAAGTCTTAAGTTCAATGGCTGAGAAAATGAGTAGCCTTGCATCTGCGATGGAGAATGCTGTTTAAAGAGCCTCGTGGATGACTTAAACACTGTTAGGGAATGTCCAGAATAATTGTTAAAACAAAGCCCAGCACCCCATACCCCCTTCAAGTGTGTTCGTGCAGAACACTATAACTGCCTGCTCTGGCACGCTCTTACCTCTAAATCACCCGATCAAATCATGTATAATTTTTATTTCTAAAACCAACGTGTTATTTTAGAATGAAAGAGATGTTTAGTCAGCTAAGCAGCTGAAATATGTAAATATGTATTTGGGTCAGTTAAAATGACCACATTTAGTTTAGTTTTTCTGAATTTGAAATTGTTTGACTTTGGAAATGGGGGTGAGATGTAAATCTATCAAATTCCAAAGAGACCGAATTGATGTTGGAGTTCACTTTTAAGAAACATTGTTTTCCTGAAGTATGGGGAAATGTTTTTTTTTTACATAGTTCCAACATCATAGGCCTGCTCGATATTGAATCAGGTTACATTCATTTCCAGCTGTTATTTATAAGTAATAGTCTGTCCATGTTCAAAACGGACATTAACTAACTCAAGCCATATTTGACTGCAGTACTTGACTTGAGTCAAATCCATCATGGAAATGTCTGTCAACCCCCACCCCCTCCTTTCCTCCACCACAACAAAAAAGATAGTGAAATGTTGAATGTATTTCAAGGCCACAACATGTTCATCCAATAAAGATCTGTTAAACTCACCCCAGACCCCCATAGTAATTTTTATGTGTCACACATACTGTATAACCATAGGAACAAAAGCTATGTTGCCATACAAGCATGTGTGCATGTACATAACCAAATTGCAAACTTAGATTAATGTTTTACACGTTTCTTTTTTTCTTTAAACAAAAATTGCCTATTTCAAAGCAAGCCGTTTTTAAATTTGGCCTATTTTATTTATTTATTTTAAATACAAAAGTCATGTTTCTTTTTAAGAATGTAATACCGTCTTGAATGCACATTTCTGTTGTTCGCAATGAATACAAGTCAAGGACTTTTGTGAGGCCCGTCTTTCCTTTTTTGAACAACAATTTAAAACCTATGTTTTTATTATTATTTAAACACTGACTGAGAATTTTGCTTTAAAGGTCCTTGCCACCAAAATCCACATTTACATGGCTTCTATAATACGTTTGTTGAGGTTACATGCCATCAGAAAAAGTTTTAAACATGAGGGAACTGTGTTCCCCCGACCACCCCAATACAAACATGTATGGAAAGTCCCCCGCCTAAAACACCAGGTTTGCTTTTTTTATGAGTTTATGAGTGACTGGTGGTAGACTACTGTAATAGTAGAGCGATATAAAAATAGATGCGCTGTTTTGTAAAAGAGAGAGAGAAAGATATATGCTGTTTGTAAAAGAGAGAGAGATCAGTTTGTAAATTTCATATGGCAGTTCGATGTTAAATTGTAGCAAGTGAAGTTAGTAGAACTACCGGTAGCAGTTTAGTTTCTCTTTTGCTAGCTAATTCTCAAAATATCTTCTCCATTTGTTTTTGGAAATATCTACAAACACATTGGGACACGATTATTCCTGATTTCAATCGCACAGGTCAGGTCATTCGAAACTTCAAACTTTCTCCGCAGTCATGATTACATTTGTCGCTGCCTTGAACACATATAAGCAGCCTACTATGGTATTTTGGTTTTTCTCCTGTTTTGACAATATCTCCTGTATTTCTGTCCAAGCCCGTAATTTCTTTCTTTGCGCTGCCATGCCGCCGCTGGCTTTTGTGCAACCGGCTCCAGTAATTAAGGTTTTTAAATACGTGGAACCAGTTCTAGACTGGGCACCGGCACGGCACACGCACTGGCACCAGGCGGTGGAAAACAACTATATCGCAAATTGGCGTGTCACGCCCACTTTGAGAGAAGCGTACAATTTTTGCTTCCACAGAAATGCATTATAAGGCTCTTGTTATTGCAATATGGTTAAATTGAGTAGAATTAGTAACGCCCACCCAGCAGTGTATTTTGCATGCCTAATAGTTACAGAGAAAAGTATGATATATTTCAATTTTAGGGTGTTTATATTGTGTAAATACGTTTTTTGAGTTGGCATGCACATTGTTTTAGTATTTAAGATATGAACTATAACCACTGGAAAGGACCTTTAAGGGAAAATGTTATTTTGACGTAAGCATTATACCTGATGTACAGCCTTGAGACATTTGCTCGAGGCATATGCCCCACTGTAATTGCGTGATAATTCAACGCAGTTTTGTTTAAATTCTCCACAATAACCGGGAATGTCACCCGCTCTGGTGCAGTAATTACGTAGGTGGGGTCAGGTTAAAACGCTCGTGTGGATGGGGTGGATGAGGTTGGAGAACGCCCTCGCAGGTATTGGCTAACTCCGCGGCTTTCTGGCAAGGTTTGTTTCAGAGACGTGCATATAAACAAACACATATCTCACAAGGATCAAGAGGTACGACAGTTAAGCGTTGTAAATTAATTTGCCAAACAGGGAATGTCCTCCCGAGATAGTGGGAGGCGTTTTATTATTCTGTTTTGGGAAAAATACTGTAGGCCTACGTTGTTTTACTGTCTGTCTTCCAATACTTTATTAATTTGCGCACTACGTAAGCTATTACACAAAGGACAATATAAGACTATTTTCCATTTATGTTATGTCTCAGCGTGTTGTTTCTAACTCGTATGCAATTGCACAGCTACAGCTGAATAAATACGTCGCCAAGTGCATAGGGCCTACTATTTACCCTGTTCATCCGGTAGAGTAGCAAGGCGCAAACATCGACGGATTTGTAGAATTTACATCAAACAAACATTTTAGACTAATCATCGAAATTATCAATGGCATAAAAAAAACGGTAACTTCACGTTAAACACCTGCTCCCCCTAACGACACGTCTACTGTACGTTTGCGCTGGTGTGGATATGGAGAAGCCAAATGTTTATGAATCAAGATAAGGTTTACGTTTCTCACAATACAAATGTGATTAATTGGGTATTTGTCCAATTAAACGTCACTTGTCTGTGATAGGGTAAAACTGCTTAACTTAATATATTAACTTAATTTATAGACTAAACATTTGAAAGTTAAATCCTAATAAGTAAAGGAAAATTATGGAAAAAACAATCTTAAATGATCAGGGTCTTAACCTATTATTATATAGGCCTATATATATTTTGGTTATTTTGTAGAAATAAAAAAATAGACGATGCTGTAGGCCTATACTTATTTATACCTTTTAACTAATATTGTTATGGGCCATAGCATAACTTAATTTTGTAATTGCCAAATAGGTAAACTGACAAGCAAATACATTTACATTTTAAAATAATCCATTTTTACAGTGCAAAAGATAATCAGCAAATTGTATAACCTTGTTGAAATAAAATCAGGCAACACTTACCTTTTAATGCAGAATTTAGAATGTAAATATTAGTTTTTGGGATCCTTAAAAAAAATCGTGTTTTTGGAACCTTTCTATGCAAACCTGCACAGCTCACTAAATTATATACTGTAGCCCTGTGGCCAGAAAAGAAACATTGATTGTAAAAAAGTGTTAATGAGAGTCAACATACCATACAACCATTTCTGAGAGACTGGTTCATTAAAAATATAAATACTGATGTTTTATTATTGATTAGTAATATTTGTTTTATTCTCATTGTAGATGAAATGCAGGAAACTCTTTAACTTCTGTTAAAAGTTATTTGTAATAGCCTAAACATTTTCTTATCATGTTTAAACAGCTATGATACTTTTTTTTATCAATTGAAATCAATTCCAGTGTCATTACTTGCAGTTGTAAAGTAATTAATTATTATAGTAGTGTCCAAATCATATGTTGACCGCACATAAGCTTTGTTTTGCTACCTTCTGTTTATAATTAATAATTTAAGGAAGGCATTTTGAGTAAATTAAGTGTAATTATATAGAGAGAATAAATACAATAAGTACACTCACCTAAAGGATTATTAGGAACACCTGTTCAATTTCTCATTAATGCATTGATCTAATCAACAATCACATGGCGGTTGCTTCAATGCATTCAGGGGTGTGGTCCTGGTCAAGACAATCTCCTGAACTCCAAACTGAATGTCAGAATGGGAA
>JAODLL010000007.1:860734-885426 GCA_026546735.1 Forbesichthys agassizii | reverse complement strand
GAAGTTACGTTACAATAACATTCCACGACAACACCATATTCCTTTTGTGTCTCAGGTCCTTGTTGTGGGCAACCCAGCCAACACAAACTGTCTGATCGCCTCCAAGTCAGCTCCCTCCATCCCCAAAGAGAACTTCTCCTGCCTGACCCGCCTGGACCACAACAGGGCTGCCTCCCAGGTACTGCAGTACATCCAGTTCTAGTATACGCATGGTTGTTGTTAGCTACCACGCCATGCATACACTGGCATCCCTTCGCCTGGACAGAACCCATGGCCAGTGCAGTACCTACCGTATGTGTTTTTACCTGTATTCACAGCATTGCTATAGCACATTAGTGCCTGGTGATATTGAGTAACTTTATAATGTGTTTAAGTTCTTAGTTCTTTGCACGCCACCAGTATGCTTATCCGCTACATGTTCCTTAACTACTGCATTTGCATATAGGCACACTTGTGTACTGTTCAAGCCATGTTGGTTTACAGCTTCCATACCTGGTTGGAACTTGTTGACATCTGTCTTTCGAATTGGCAACCAACTCAACATGATTATGAAGTGTAACCTTTCACATGCTATACCGTCCTTCTCCTGCAGGTGGCGATACGCTGCGGTGTTTCTGCCGACAGCGTGAAGAATGTCATCATCTGGGGCAATCACTCCTCCACCCAGTACCCTGATGTGCACCACGCCTCCGTCAAGGTGCACGGCACTGAGACGCCTGCCTTTGGCGCCGTCAAGGATGACGCTTGGCTCAAAGGGGACTTTATCTCGGTGAGCTATGTTGGAGCGGTCTTGTATGCGTGACGGCGAAGTCACTGCACAACGCTACAATGCCTATGCGATTGAGAAATAGGCTCTTGCTCTAGTCTTGTCTATACACTTTGCAGAGTGAAGCAGTACAGGACACATTGTATATCCTTCTTAGGAAGGTTCAGTCTTGCACGCCTGTTTGATGTGGTGATGTGCGTGTCTCTCCCTGGTGTGTAGACAGTGCAACAGCGTGGGGCTGCTGTTATTAAGGCCAGGAAGCTGTCCAGCGCTATGTCTGCAGCCAAGGCCATCTGCGATCACATGAGGGACATCTGGTTCGGCACCAAAGAGGTCACTGCTCAAAATGACTGTTAAATAAATGACAAACATGGTCAGATCACATATGCTTCAAGATATGTCAAAATAATAGGTGGCATGTTCAAATGATATCAAAATACGATGAACATGTGTAGGGGCCTTCACTGAATGTTTTGGGCATGTTCAGGCACTGACTGGATATTGTTTCCATGCCAACAGGGCGAGTTCATTTCCATGGGTGTGTACGCTGGTGGCAACTCCTATGGAGTCCCTGAGGATCTAATTTTCTCCTTCCCAGTTCAGATCAAGGTGGGTGTGGTGCATAAGACCTTGAAGTGCTATTATTGTAAGGCGTTAGGGCCACCCTGCCTGACTGTTGTAACCCTTTCCTCACAGAAAAAGTCCTGGAAAGTTGTGGACGGCCTGTCCATTAATGACTTCTCCAGGGCCAAGATTGAAGCCACAGCAGCTGAACTGGTGGACGAGAGGGATACTGCCCTTCACTTTCTGTCCCAGTGACTAAATCCCCTCAGTGGCTCACAGCAGCAGCACTTAGACCCCTCAAACGCTCCCAGCTCGCGGCTGTGAAGACCGCCCTCTAAACCTACCCATGCTACTAACATCTGTGTGTTATTGTCCGCTGTGCGAGTATGTCTGTGTGGATGCGTATAACTTGGCCACCTTTGAGATTTTCTGAAAACTTGTAACAGACAATCTGGCCTTTGTCAAAAAGACACTGGGAGAATGTCTTGTTGGTAGATAATGAAGCACACAAACTGTAACGAACCACATTCTACAATTAAAGTACACCGAAACCTGGCAAGCCTAACTGAATTGTTATTTCGCCTCTTCAAAGTTCTTAAGTAGAATTAGTTGTATTCTAATTACAGCAGGAAACCAATTGTTTTCAATGTTGTTGCAGAAAAATACAGAAGTGCATTAGAAACAACAAACTGAAAAACATATCTTCTGACATAAACTCAGGTTCACAAGGTTTCAGAAGAACAGTCATCTGGAAATAAATCAGTTCTGACATTTACTTTTGAGAAACATTCTTGAAGCCACTTGGGGGCAGAATTAACCTTTTAATTCTTAACATTTAGCATGGTAATCCCATAACACTTTAAAATAAATCTTTGTGTCTTGTTTTTTTAATAAAGTTCACAACTTTGTGGGGTTAACACATGGGTGGATGGGATTTGAACTACCAGCTCCCCAATTCCCATTTTGATAAGCACCACTTTCCATGATAAACACTTTAGCTAATGGAAGCTATTGTTATTTTAGCGTAGTGGCGTAGGAGGTTTGCAAGAGTGAAATTACAAACAAAAAAAGCTATTGTGCCATACTAGGTGTGTGCCACACGGTGGCAGGCCGCGGCAAGTGTCCTTGACCCTAATGAGTACGCACACATACCCACACACACTTCTGGCCTGGGTGTCCTTGACAGACATTGCTCCTCTCAGATCTTCTAAATAAGGCCAGGTGGGCTGGGGTAGGTGTAGTAGTAGCACCATACACTATGTATACATACACGTGCGTTATAAATAAATAGCGAAATATCTGTTAATTATTGCCTATAGGAAAAATATAAACTATCTCACTATAGACAAGATATTACGCATACTTATGCTATTTAATTGGCTGCTAATACTTAAGTAAACAAAAATAGTAGGCTAAAATTAATAATCATAATATTTAAACCCATTCCTGTAAAGGTATTTCTATATACTCGTTATAAGAGAAATGTACTAAAAAAGTATTTTACAAACACACGGAAAGTGTTTAAAGTGGTTATGCTACATGAGGTCAGTGGTATTTTTGGACATTATTTATTTTGCACTAACTCCGACACGTCATTTCCGCTTCTACTTAGACTTCGAGAGTTGCTTGGGTGCAGAATGTTGTCTGATAAGGACCAGACGCTTGTCAAAGAAAATAATTTTATGACGATATATTAATGTTGGTTTTTCTAATTTGATCTGTTTTATCAATTAATAATTTGACCGCCTGTAATCGGATTTTTGAATCTATCAAGTAAAAGGTGGGTCATAGCTTCTGCAGCTTTCAAGTCGCACCAACGTGTTGCACTGCTTTTGTCACTGCAAATTGCAAAGTTTTTTTGTTTGTTTGTTTGTTTGTTTTTTGTTTGTTCAATGTCCCGCAAAGAGGATAACATCAAAGTCCTTAGGCTACGTGTCTCTGTTAAAATGTTATTACGCGTGTACATGAGGCAACTTCCATTTGCCGTGTTCAGGAAATGAAACACACACGTAGACCTGTCCTACAGTACGTGTATGCTTGCAGGTTGCAATATTTCATAAAGGATAGTTAATATATTGCCAAAATACTAACAAAACCAAGTGCATCCGTGTTAACGACAGTTCGTTCAAGAGACGGGGGGCGGGTTGCGCCACTAATGTTGAAGTCCTTGTTCCCGTTTCTCTGTCTGGCTGTCACATTGAAACCATTATAAGGGGTGGATGTATATCGACAAGGTTGTCTTGGTGTTTTTGGCCATAAATGCTATTACATTTTTTTTTTGTGAAGAATTCAGACGCATCACGTAATCGGAACCAATAGCATAGGCCTAAACCCTACGAGGAAGTAGATTACGATCATTTTATGACTCTTGTTAAGAAATCGACTGACGTCCCATCTATTAGGTCATTGAAACGCTCTGATACATTCGCCAAATTCTTTCTATTTCGACTTTCGACTGTTCTCTTTTGTTCTATCTTTAAAATGTCGCTTTCTGTAGCTGGTAAGTCTTTCCTTCGTTATTGTCTTTTATGGCACTGGCAATTGGATATATTATATTCAACGGACACATTGTAGCAGTCTAGATTATAGAATGCCTTGTAGCCTACAGTCCTCTCAACATTATGACATTTCTTATAGGCTAAGCAATTTCATCACATTGAATAAACGCAAGAAACAACACATTTGCCAGATCTGCAGAGATCTTCCTTCAGATCTATAATACATGTATTCATACGCTATTTTGTCAGATACAAGGGCACACAAATATTTTGTGAAATCAGTTTAAATCACTGGTCACTTTAAATAATCACTGTCAATGTTGTGTAAAAGTGACGTTGATTCTATGATTATATAGAACAACCACATAGATGTTTATAATCATTTTAAATACTTAATGGCTTTTTTGCTTTTTGGCCAGTGTAAAGAGGGAGACATTCTCAATTTAGTCGCATAAATAACTCATCAAAACTGTTCCATGAGCAGCTGGCGGTTGAAATCCCCGTGTTAGGACTATGGCAAAAAAGAATCCCATTCATTGTTGTTTCAGTAATTGTGATTCTAAGTAGATATGTTTCATTTATGTTGCATGGTATCCTATTTAGCCTGGTAATTCAAGGTGACAACCTCTTATCGTTAAAACATTAAAACATTTAAAAAAAGACACATTCCTCCTCACGTTGTGAATTTTGGAATGGAAAGGGACTAGACCACTTTTAAAAAGAGCAAAATGATGGCTTAGTAATCAAGATCGATAAGACACTGGTCCTCATGTGACAGCGTTTGATAGTGAATGTGATATCTGTATTGAGTCCCTGCATGTCCAGTCTTACTGTGCATGTGGTGTGTGTACCTCCAGACCTGACCAGAGGAGGCATGACGGAGTTCCAGGAGAAGCTCCGGCTGCAGCATGAGCGGTCCATGCATGATGAGCTGGAGGCCCTGGTGGCCACGGCCATGGGTGCCGAGGCCCAGGTACTGTATGCCTGCCTGGGCAGGGCACACGCATGGGTTACACATGGTTGCATAAGGTCCAGAGTCCAGAATAAACTTGAGCTTTATGCACCAGCAGTTCCTTTTGACCTAAGTTGTTCATAGCTTACTGCGAGCTGTCGACACAGTAATGCACACAAACTCACAATAAACCCCATTTAGAACGTGTGTGTGCATTTAAATGAGCAACCAGTGTGATGCCATGGGCCGTGTATTTAAAGGGGTAATTGACCACTGCACTGATTTTTTTACGCTTTCTTGTTGCAGATTGCGGAAAAGGACTTTGAGGGCTTTAAGAAGATCTTCCACAGATTCCTCCTGGCTAAGGGTCCCTCAGTGGACTGGGCCAAGATCCAAAGACCCCCAGAGGACCTGGTACTGTACTGACACTCAAATAAATCCCATCCATCGGACCATAATATATATACTTGTTTATTACCATACTGTGGTAATATAATGGTGGTTAAAGGGAATGCTAATGATTTGGCTGCCTTAACCTTCTGTCAGTGCCGTCACGTGGTGGGTGCGAGGCCCTGTGCAGATTTTACTTGGCCTGGACATGCATGTGCATGAATCCCGGTCACACACACCTACCGAACTAACGAGTGTGCCACATGTATAATCTCAGTACAATAGCCTACATTTACAGTGCAGCATCATGCACACCATAGTTGCAGTGGCTTTTTGCTGTAATGCTTTTGCAACATTAGACCAGTGAACACACACAACCGACGACCATGGGCTACATGCCTACATCACAGTAGTCTAATATGTAGACAATAGCTACATTTAGAACAAGGAGCCTATGCTAGAATAATACAATTTACAGCCTCAAAGGAGAGCAATCTACATACAAATACACATGGTCTCAACTTTGCCTACTAATTAGATGGCCTCACCATGCACACTTGTTGGATTCTCCTGGCCTTCTTGGCTTCAAACTCAGCAATAATACCCTTCTAACACAATATTATCTAAACACACGGGCTTCATCAGTGAATGTGGAGCGCCAGGACCGAGTTCCACGCTCACCGATTTGAAAAGCAGGTTCTCTAGGCCTACATAATGTTCTTAACATTAATGAATGGACAGGTAAACTACCGTAGTATGTAGCCTGCCAGACGATTTCAGTTTTTTGTTTGAACTAGGTTTCATCCAAAATATAATATTACTAAATAAGCCTATACGAACTGCAGATACAGTGCTATAGTCAGTCCTACAAGTTTTCAATTGGTTAAATTGCCCTCTCTCCTCGCCCGTAACTGTTCCCCAGTCTGTTGCTGCAAATGAGAATATGTTCTGATGTGCCTGGTAAAGTAAAGGTCAAACAAACGCGCCGGCATTGATAGATTGCATAGGCTAATTTCCACACTGACCCAACATAACCGTAGCCAGAAGCACATGTAGAGAAAGAGAGAGAGAGAAGGGGCTAGAGCGAGCAAAAGCATATCCCTACCTTAAAACACACGTACTGTAGTGTATGTGTTTTGTGGTCTTTCACTTTAAATCCAAATAATCCATTGCACAGGGTAGGCTTACACTTCTCCAGGTTTCAGAAAAGTGTAAGGACTATATATTTTGTCTAGGTAGCTAGGACAAATGCAGTCTAATGTCCCATAGTGTCTTTCTGAAAGTTTCACAACTAATTTAATTGAAAGTCAAGGGAGTTGACTTGCCAGGATGCCAGGCAGAATGTTTTATTTGTTGGACAAATGGCAGATTGGTCTTCTGATTGGTGAGACTGCCTGTCGATCAAGCTGTTTGGTACTAGTCTTTTATTGATTTAAAATGTTCCATCATGATAACGCATGAGCTCACAATTGCCTGCTACCAAAATTAATGTAACACAGATATTCAGTTCGTGTGTGCAGGCGCAAGGCCCTCAAGGGCGCGAGGCCCTGTGCGGTGGCACACGTCACACAGCCCATGTGACGTGTCTGCCTTCACTTGTCCACAATGAAGGCATTCATTCATGTCATATACTGCCCATACTGTAATACTGTGCAAGTTCAACTGACTCATCAAGTTATGTAAATAATGTGTTCCTATATACACAGTATGCTGGATCTACTGCTGTATTATTGGTGGGTCAAGTCCCTTTTGAGTTTAACATTTAGAAATGCCTGTGTACTGTGTTCTATGTACCACAGTACACGGAATATACTGTATGTCCCAGGACTATGTACCACAGTACATTGAACATAATATGTTCATGATATAAAGGCATTCACTTCTGTGTGTGTGCGGTCATGTGCCAGGCCATGCGTAGCCATGGGAATGCCAGAGGCCTATAGAACACAGAGCCCAGTGTTAGATTTCACTTGTTCCAGAGCTCCATGTATCCTGCAACATTTGACCAACCTGAAGCTTGCAGAGCAGAAAATGGTTCTGTCAAGAAGCCACACTGTAACATCCAGTAATGCAATAACAACTGATAATGGAATACAAGTCAATAATATAATAACTTACCAATAATCTAATATTATTCTTAACTATAAAGTAATCACATTTGCCCATAATGTAATAAATGATTACATTATGTAAAAAATTATTACATTATGGGCTGGGTTAATAAAATAATATAATCGGTGCCATTATTGTAAAAATATAGTTATACCACTGTGTTTTTAAGTTTTATAGTGTCAGACTTCCACTTACTGTTACGTCTTTCAAATAGCTGCTCAAAAACCTGACCAATCCTAACCCAATCATGGGCACAAAGCTATGCTATTGGCTCAGAAATGCTATTAGGTTATTAGCAATTCTGACTTAATTAGGAGTTACTACTACATGTGTGGTTGCTACACACACGCTGATCACCACCCATAACATAACTACCGTACAGTGTGGCCTCTAAATGATCTATAGTTAGAGTACATTCAGGGTTCATGTCTGTGGGAAAGCTAGCCCTGGTTGTGCTCTTTAATAATAGGGATGCTAACTATGGAAGTAAGTGTCTTAGCCGTCACGAGCAGGCTAGTGTTACAAGCTCTGAAAGGGCGCATGCATGTCAAAACTCAACCACACTGACATTTGATATTATCTCTTTCATCCCCTCACAAACCCACCCACCCTCCACAACAGTTCTGAAAATACTCAGGCCAACAGAAAGCTAGCACTAAGAATAGTTTGACCTCTCCAGTATTTGAAAACCTGTCTTGCTAGAGATGAGGTTTGGACCACCGTGTCCCTGATTATTGGGCTTAACTCCCTGCTGGAGGTCAGAACGCTATTAAACACAGAGCTGAAGCTCAGAAAGATGATAGATGAATTGAAACACAATATCCAAGTGCTCTTGACCTATGTCTAGTAGACAGGAAGCTTGGTTGAATGAAGTGAAGGCATAAGCCACTTTTAAGCACACACTGTTAAGATATAACTACACCACTGTGACTTTTAAGACTACAGCAAGGTTCTCGCTGAGATTATAGTCTGGAGACACTGTTCGGTTTAGCATTTGCTCTGCCGCTCTGGATGGTGGACCAGTCGGTGTCTTGTGGGGGTGGCTAAGTGTGATGGCGTTGAAGTCGAGTGTTTTGATTAGTTGGCGGCAGGGGTAGAGCTGAATGAAGTGATACAAACAGTTGTATTGCTTGGTTAAAGGCTGCTCCCGTAGAATGAAAATGAATCCAATGTCTATGCCCACTAACAGACCCCAATGAAGTGTGTCCTGACCTTATTAACCAAGAAGTGAATTTTGGGTCTGGATAGACCAGGAGTGGGCAATCCTGGTCCTGGAGGGCTGCTGACCTGCATGTTTTATATGTCTCCCTGCTCCAACACACCTGATTCACATGAATTGGTTGTTATCAATCTCTGCAGAAGCCTGATAACGACCCATTCATTTGAATCAGGTGTGTTGGAGCAGGGAGAAATATAAAACATGCAGGGCAGTGGCCCTCCAGAACCAGGGTTGCCCACCCCTGGGTTAGACCATGCTAGGGTGTTTGGATGTCTTCAAAACTTTTGATTGGCTGTCTGTGCAGCCAATGGCAAGCTAGTTGAGGGATCCTCTTGTGACTTGTTTGCCATCTTGCATAATATTAACCTCAGGATCATACACAATTTGTATTGAAATAGCAAACTGACTGGTGTTTACTTCAACCTTGACCTTAGTTTCAGTGCTGCAAACATAACATAATGTATAATAATGGTGTGCATTACCTGTCCCTCACATTTTATTCTATTTAGTTTCTCTTTTCCTAATGTGATTATATTTTAACTTTTTTATTTGTAAAGGTGGTGATATGTTATCATATCTTAATATTCTGAGAGGGTTCAACGGTATATAGGCTTAGCACAAATCAATGAATAAGAGAGCCTATTATACTAAACATACAACGAACTAACAGTTCTGTCATATAATGGGATTATGTGTTAACTAAGATTAGTAGTTAGTTAACTAATATTATTAGTTAGCTAGTTAAAGAGCTAAAGGAAAGAATGATAAAGGGTTCTGAGAAAATGTATTTGAGACCAATAACAGAATTAATTCTATGACAAAGAAAAGGAGCGATCTTTGTACATTTGTAATTGTAACATTAGTGCTACATCATCTGTTAAATTTTGTGTGTGTGTGTGTGTGTGTGCGCACCAGATCCTGCCCTATGAGAAGATCAAGGGTCGGGGTCTGCCAGACAGCATCACAGCCAGTCTCAACAAGCTGGTGGTGGTGAAGCTCAATGGAGGTCTGGGCACCAGCATGGGCTGCAAGGGCCCCAAGAGCCTCATCAGTGTCCGCAGTGAGAACACCTTCCTGGACCTGACGGTGCAGCAGATCGAGGTGGGAGACACGGGCCGGTACCGTCCCCTCAGAGCAGCTCTGTGTGACATGCACTTTGCTTTGCAATACTGGAGAAATACGCATACATGATGCAGTATAAACCTGCCAAAAACACACTTCTCTGGCATTTGATAGGAGCAGTTACTTATTGTGTGTGTGTGTGTGTGTGTGTGTGTGTGTGTGTGTGTGTGTGTGTGTGTGTGTGTGTGTGTGTGTGTGTGTGTCAGCACCTGAACAAGACTTACAATGCAGACGTGGCGCTAGTTCTGATGAACTCCTTCAACACAGATGAAGATACTAAAAAGATCCTACAGAAATACACCCAGCACCGGGTCAAGATCCACACCTTCAACCAGAGCAGGTAACTCTCGTTTAAAGGCAGGGTCAGTCATTCTTGTTAACCTCCAGTTCAAATAAAAAGGTTATCGCTCTGCAGTCCTCTGCGGCGGCGCATCACACATAGAAAGGCAAAACGTAGTCCTACGGCTTTGTTGATGTGAGCTGTGTTCGCAACTTTGTTAATGTTCCTACTTACGGAGCCAGGGCTTTGTAGAAGTATCAGATATATTTGTCAACACGCACAGAGAACGGTAAGCTAGCGAAATGCGAGCAGATATTTGTTGAATTTGACACAAAGTGTATTAGCTTAGCATTTAGCTTGCAATAGCTGACTTTACCTTTAAGTCCTGCTCATTTCAATGCCGGCGCACGACATCCACCAAGCCAGGGTCATGACCCTTTGTGAACCTGCAGCTGTGATATAACGTGACCCCTTCCCTCCTAGATACCCTCGCATCAACAAGGAGTCCCTGCTGCCCGTAGCCAAAGACCTGAGCGTAGGCGGAGAGAACGCAGAGGCCTGGTACCCTCCAGGCCACGGAGACACGTACGCCAGCTTCTACAACTCAGGCCTGCTGGACAAGCTGCTGGCCGAGGGCAAGGAATACATCTTCGTGTCCAACATTGACAACCTGGGCGCCACCGTCGACCTCTTCATCCTCAACCACCTGATGAACCAGCCAGCCGCCAAGCGCTGCGAGTTCATCATGGAGGTCACTGACAAGACCCGGGCCGACGTCAAGGTACGCCGGGGCTCACCCTGACCTGCTGCTTGCCTGGTACGGTACGCACCGTGAGAAAACAGCAGAGGTGGTGTTTGACCCCAACTCCATTGGAGAGCACTGACAGAACATAGCCCAGGTCGACCTGCCTGGGAATACACCTCAACAGCTAACTGACCTGGAGTGTTCAGGTAGGCTCAGGGACTTTGGTGTCAGCCAGAAAAAGATGCTCCTTTTCTAGCTAGCTGTAGTTGAGAGCAGTGTTGCCGTCCAAACGCTATCTGCAACAACTGTACGTATCTGGTCAAAATTGACTTGTTACTAAAAAAAATTGTCAATTTTTGTTACAAACAGTAGTACAGTAAAAGGTAAACAGTAAACTCAACAGTAAAACAGTAGTATAAGTACATACATGAAATTCTTGCTGTCAGATTTATCTCATGACAAAGTTTCAGAATTCAATTTGTTTTTGAGAAAATTACAAATAGTAATTGTAATAACTACAAAACTGGCAAGTAAAAAAAAAATATTTTTCTCAGTTTGACTTAGGCTTTGTATGACTATAGTGTACAGTAGTATGGCCTCTCAGCAGCTGTAGCAGCCTTGTGTTCAGCTGCAAGGCAAGACTACCCTAGCCTCACGAGACCATGCTGATCTCGCCAGCTTCAGTAAAATTGGGCCATGAGAATCAGTCTGGAAAGCTTAGTAATCATTTTGAATATGCCCGAGTAGCAACTGAACATTCCAATCAGCGACGTGTTGATAGCTACACGGGCGTGGTTTAGGTTTGCCGACAGCGAAAACGACTAAATGGTTCATCCAATCAATTTCCAAGTATTTTTTTTTAATACCTGCCCTTTAAAAACAATTTCAACGTATGACTCCCCAGATGGACTTTTGACAACAATCCATCAAGCATGTCAGGTTAAGATTGCCCAGCTGACACAGAGACATAACAGTCATGGGAGTCAGGCAGAATTCCACACTCCAGGCTGTCTATAATGATCATCACCAGACAGGCCCAACACATTAAGGCAGACCACACCCATGTCCCTCCACCCTGAGTACCAGTTGTTTCCCTCAGGCAGACACTTCAGTCACCCAATGCAGGTTCAACCATTTTAACTCATTTGTTCCCCTGTCAATTAAAGCCTTACACGGTAAGCTAGCCAGAGGCTAGTCCTAGCCGCTTCCGTACATCAACACTACGTCACATAAGCAACTCTGTGCTTGAACGTCTGATACATAGAGCCCTGTAAGCGCAACACTGACAGTGATAATGTAGACAGGTATAATGTGCATGTTGTGTGTATGAGTGGCAGTGTGTGTACAGTACGTATACACCATGTTATTTGTTAACAGCAGATACACTGTTTCCTTCAGGAATTTGAAGTATCTTATCTTACATCCAATTATGTAGATGATCTTGTGAGAGAGAGCTCCGCATTGGAAATGTTGACATTTACTCTTAACATTTGTGGGGAAAGAGATATGAAATATAATATAATAATATAATATACTATATCTGAAATAAGAGGTAATGAAGCTGAAAGAAATAGATGATATCTCCTTATCTGCTCATACAAATTTTACAAGTAGCTGTGCCACTTTTCCTACTATCAACAGTTGATAATTTGCAGTCCATATTGATTGACAATATGGAAATATTAATAACAACAACAATATAAATGTGTTGTTTTTCCACAGAATTGTAAATAGCAGTAATACAACTTAGTGGCAATGTGCTGTTGATTTACGTAGAGATAAACATTGCTTAAGTTAAGCTTAAGTTCTGGCTGATTTAATATTACCAGGAGCCAACTCTAACAGTAGACCTTCATGTGTGTTTGTCTGTGCAGGGTGGTACTCTCATCCAGTACGAAGATCACCTGAGACTTCTGGAGATCGCCCAGGTGCCCAAGGCCAACGTGGACGAGTTCAAGTCGGTCACCAAGTTTAAGATCTTCAACACCAACAACCTGTGGATCTCCCTGCAAGCCATTAAGCGGCTCCACGAGAAGAACTCCATGGACCTGGAGATCATTGTCAACCCTAAGGTGCCAGTACAACCTTGGCCAATGGTTCTGAACCAGTAGAGCTTAGGAACCATTGTCTCAATTGCTCTCACGGTCAGGAGCATCTTGGTGTACTAGCGTTCTCTGCCATGTCACTGTCCACCGCAGACATTAGACGGCGGTCTGAATGTCATCCAGTTGGAGACGGCAGTGGGCGCGGCCATCAAGAGCTTCGACAACGCCCTGGGCGTCAACGTTCCCAGGAGCCGCTTCCTGCCCGTCAAGACGTCCTCGGACCTGCTGCTGGTGATGTCTAACCTGTACAGCTTGGACGCCGGTTCCCTCACCATGAGCAAGAAGCGGGAGTTCCCCTCCACGCCACACGTCAAACTGGGCAGCTCCTTCACCAAGGTTAGGGGCATGCTAGGCGTGGAACCTCTTCACCATTCAGTATCTCAAGACACAATGCAAGATGTTATTGGTTTTATTCTTTGCACCCACACATGTGTTACGTTTCAGTAGGAATGTCATATTTGGGATGAGCATTTGTGGGTGAAGATGGGAATCTTTTTGAGTTTCGCCAAATATTATCTTTCACAGTGCATTTCAAGGCATTACCATGACAATGTAGGACAGTAGTTTAGAGGAGACACAAGAGGTGAACAGCACGCCTAGCTAAAATGACTTAATTCCTCTAATCTCCACCATTTATGGTAGCAGACTAGCAGTAGTAAGACCAACTGTCAGAACCACACAATAGGATGATACAAACTTGATGTGAAAGAAAGTGTTTTGAGGCATGTAAGATAGAAATAAGGCCACCATCGATGGAGAGAGATATTATATATTTATATATAGAGTTTACATTAACAATAGATGTCTATTTAATACTACACACAAACGGTAATATATCCACAAAAACTTGGTTTCTCATTAGAGTAGAATTTAAGAAAAGAGAAATAGACTGGCTAGACGTTCATGGTTTATACGTAGGCCTACTTTATGATCAAGCTGTAAAGCGATTGTCAACACCAAGTAATACACCAAGTAATGATACTTTTTAGATCTCCCACTCTAGAATGATGAAAGTTAAGTATCATCCATCTTTCACTGTGGTCCTGATTTCAGCGGTGCTCATTTCTTTGCTGTAGGTCCAAGAGTTCCTGAAGAGGTTTGAGAACATACCGGACATGCTGGAGTTAGACCACCTTACTGTGTCAGGAGACGTTACCTTCGGGAAGAACGTCTCTCTAAAGGTACCCTCTTCCTTCCTAAAAATGAGCTTTCAGCTAAAATTAGCATTGTTCTCAAATCATAAACCACATTCCACCAAATAGAAAACTTGTTTTGTGTAATTACAGGAATGTTTTTAATGTCCTTAATGAAGTTCTTAACATGTATTTCCTTTTGTGAAACTGCAGGGTGTGATATGGCTTGTATTTGTTTTGTCAGGGAACGGTCATCATCATAGCAAACCACGGAGATAGAATTGATATTCCTGCTGGAGCCTTGCTGGAAAACAAGATAGTATCAGGGAACCTTCGCATCCTCGACCACTGAGGCAAAACAATAACAAATCCTGGCATCCTTTTAAGACTCCTAAAACAAAGACAACTCTTTCTCTCCTAACAAATAGTACAGTACATTTATATGTTCACAACCACAGACTGGCTCATGAAATCCACTTTAAAAAAACTCATACTTGTTTGTTATGAACAGGATGCACACATCTGTTCACACACAGTGTATTTATTTAAGAAACACTAGTTACTGGAAAGTAACCTAGCACCATTTCAGACAACCCTAGCTCTCCTGACAATGTGAATAAAAGTAGTAAGACGTGCCGCTGATTTATTTGTGATCATTTATTACTGTTTGAATTACAGAGTGAAGTATGTCAGGTTGATCATACTTCCTTTTGGCTAGTTGATCTTGAGGGTGTGTGCACACCTGGGGAAAGCCCGTGAAGAATCTTTCCCCGGGCTCTTTCGTTTGTTCAGACACATTTTAAACTAATGGCAACCAATATGCATGGCAGGAGCTGGTGGCTCTATGAACGCTTAAGATTGACCAGTTACCATCTAAAGGGCAAGTGTTGCACCTTTACGCACTCAAATCAGTAATATCCATAGGCCATTGTTAAGATAACACGTCTTATCTTCTCGTGGTCCGCTAGCTTACATTTCTGAGTGCTTAAACAACAAAGATGGTACTTTACACAGCCCTGGCTTTGTAAATAGGAAGAAAGTGGTGCAGACTGCACAACAGTGTCCTAGACTTCACAATGTGTTTCCAGTGTATAGGGCAGAGCTGATAAAGCACCATATGGCATTGAAGGGAGAGGTGGTTTTGTTTTGATAGTAAATACTGTATATCAGCCTTTATCCAGATTTACTACATTTAAGTACTATATAATATAGCTTAGACACATTAGTACACCCTCACATCTGTTGATTGCCAATGAGCTGCTACATTATTGCTTTCAAATTACATTCAAATTTGTTTTTGGATTAATGTCCTAAATGAGACAGTTATCAGACAAGAGTGATAGCCATTCCAGGTTTATTTGGAAAGGGTTTGTATGATTCAACATAGATAACATCTCAGACATGCTGTCAGACTGGGTCAGCGAGGTCCACCCATCTTCACTCATTGTCACGCACGCACGCGCACACAGACGCAGAAGAGGCACTCAAACAAAACAGTACTCTAGTGTGATGTGTAGTCTTATCAAAAGTAGGCACTCTTGAAGTAGACACCACTGCTGTCACTTGGTGCAGTGCTTTTAATACTCCTTGCGTTTACAGAAAACCCTGACCGGAAGTGGAGCTCAGCTACACAGAAACCCCAACCTGGTTTGTTTTTAACTTTGGTGTAGCTGATGTTCTATAGCTGTCCAGAATAACTAGACCTAAACAAAGAATCTACTCTGAAGGGACAGGATCCGGTCTGTGGTACATGGGGGAAAGCATAATGACCATGCAAGAATACAGTGTCTGGTTGGGATAAAACAGTGAATTGCCATGATAAAAATGTAATTCCAGTTCTGCCTTGTACTTTTCTCTCAAATTTTTTCTACATTAATGTATACCAATGCTGTGTGCTTAGTGATGGTATTTGTAGTAGCCTTCAATGTCCCACAGTAAAATTAGAGGAATGTCCAGAGCAAATCTTCAATCAGCACCACCATACTCCTGATGAGACAATTTACGGTGTTGTCACAAACCATTATTCCACTATATTGTGTCATCCATACAATAAACCAGAATGGCCATATTGGTGGGACTTTACTAATGTGGTGCATACCCTGTTGGCAACACACTGCCTACACCAGTGTTGGATGACCATTTCCAGTCTTATTTTAAAGTCAAAGTGTAGAAACCCTACAAATACAGTTTTAAGGCAGACTTTGTAGATACCGCATAGAAGGGTGAGAAATACAGGTTTTTCCACAATGTTTCTATTGACATCCAACTTAGGCTGCAAATCAAGCTGCACAGAATTCCTTCAAGAGAAAAATAAATTAACCAAAAAAAAAGAAGAATTATCTAAAAGCCTTGGTTCCCCTTCCCCCTAAAAGAGTCAATCAAAATGTAATAGCATATCCTCTGGTAAATGATTTCGTTTAATTGCACACAGTGAGATGAGGTGTCAGCAGTTTGAAGTAGGGTGCACTTGTTAACACTTCTTGCCAGACAGACGGTAGCCCCGTATGAGTGACTTGAGGTGCGTTTGGTCCCTTAAATGTCGCTGGGCTACTGGTCCGTTGAAGGACCCTCCTGGCCTGGCTGCCACGTGCTGTGGCGTCATGGGCCTGAGGTTAGAACAGTCCTGGGTTTCACCCATCCAGGGTGCTGTGGAGGTCACCTCTTCTGCTCCCAGATCTCAGCCATGTTCAGGTCCAGCTTCTCCACACATTGTAGCGCCTGCAGGTTCTCTGTGTAGAAGGCCACATCCACCACCACTAGCCTAGGACAGACAAGTAGATAGACAATGAACCTCCCTCCATTTGTCTGACAAACATTTGCTATTTAAAAACAGCTAGATGTATTAGGTTTGGCATATTTCCCAAATGTTAAGTAATAAGTGCCCAAAATGACATTACAGCTATGAAGAAATATTTTCTTACAAATGTAATAAATCAGTATGTAGAAAACCTATTGTTTATAAGCCCATTAAATCACACACAATCACAGTGCAGGTACAAACAGGAGTTACCCATGTTGCGGCCCACCATCGTTGACCACCCCCAGTCGAGCCAGCTGTCTTTTAAGGTGCAGTTTAAAACTGCCGTTGATTCTGAGGAACAACATCTGGGCACAGATGTTTGGTAACTAAATGTAAACACCTTAAATATCTTTAAGAGCTTTAACTACACTGAACTAGATTATAAACGCAACACTATTGTTTTTGCCCCCATTCATCATGAGCTCAAAGATCTAATACTTTCTCAATGTACACAAAAGGCCTATTTCTCTCAAATATTGTTGTGTGGCCACAATAAAAGGCCATGATGAATGGGGGAAAAACAAAAGTTGCATTTATCATTTTGTTCAGTGTATATTGAGATTTACATTAGCCTGCAGAATAAAGAGGAAGGTGTTTCTCACCTGGGTTTGCTCCTCTGGAAGCAGCTCATAGATGGCCTCATTCATCTTGGCCATCTGCTTACAGACATTCCTGAAGCAAGGTGAGGGCATGGGAGCCTTCACCTCGTACTGTTGACCGCACACACACACACACACACAGCATGTACCATTGGCTAACACGCACGCACGTCTGTGTGACAGACAGCATTAACACGGTTCACAAGTATAGCATCCCACACAGTACAAGTACCTTTGACAACGCCTTCTCAAACAGGCTGTCCATAATTGCCACCAGCTTGGCAGAGATCTCTGCTATGTGATCGTTGAAGTCCTGGGGAGGAGAGAGACAGAGGCTCAGCCACACAGACAGCAGCACAGCTGTGGAGGCCTGCGTCGGGCCACTCGGGTTACCTTGGTGATGTGGTCAAAGTGCCTGAGGATGCTGTGCTGCTTGGGCTGCACCTTGGGCTCAAAGTGAGCTCTGATGATGGGAATGTAGCGCACCACCAGCTGTAGGCAGCGGGAGGCTAAGGCTGTGGACACAACACAGCACAACACACGCTGGCCCTGGGACACTGGGACTAGTACGAGCACACAACGCAGGTACATCACTGCATGCTGCTGCTTTTCTTTTTGCCATCCGACGCATTGGTTTCAAACGTGCCTTAGAGGTCTTTAATCTGATTACTTTAACCATTTCATATTCCTTACATTGCATTTTTGTATTTGGTTATGGGAAGCACGACTGTGATTCGTTTTCCCTCCCTAATAAAGATTATTACTATTATGTACATAAAAGACAGTCACACCCAGCAGAATAAGAAAAGACGTAGCCATGTTATTTTATTCACATTGTATGAACGAATGGCTGGAGCTGGCCACGTTACACGGGCGTGGCATTGTGTGGCTTCCAGACGTAAGCCTCTATGGTAAAGGCTCACTACTCTGTGGTGTGTCAGGCCTACCCAGGTTTCTAGTGGTGATGGTCTTCAGGCCCACCACCTGCAGAGCCCCGGCTCCCAGGATTAGCTGGCAGCTTCTGGAGTTGAAGTGCTGTGAGAGATGTGATGGGGGGGCGTTAAGGTGGGCTCGCAGATTTATTCTCCAGCACTAGCATGTTAGGAACCCAACCGGCTTGGAGGTGGGTCTAACTCAACGTGTGTTTACGGTGTTGTTGTGAGTGACTCGCTGTGAACGTGCTTCTCTTACCTTCAGTAAGTCTGAGAGGCGGGTCAGCATGTCCGTAGCGATGGATGGAATGTCGGTCACACACTGACAGTACTCCATAAACATTCTAACGAGCAACAGGACCGTGCTACAGCAAAGAGAAGGCGGCAACATTAATATCCCGGACTGAGGCAGCTCAGATTATGAGCCGTTGGTCCAGACATACCCGATGACAGCGTATCTCTGCCCATCAATGAGGAGAAACTCTGCAGGCTTCCGCTCCTCTGTGCCTGGAAGGAAAAGCAAAGACCATGTCATGGTGTAACACAACTAAGTTAAGCAGCTGGCAATATGCTAGAAGCGGGGTCAAATGTCAAATTCCCTGACCTATAATGAACAGAAACACAAGGCACCAGAACGATGTCTGTGTAGAAGGAGGACAAACCGCATGGCAACGATAAACAAACTAATGTACTGTATGTGTTGCCATTTCACGTGGCTGCTACTCATGTAACTATCCACACACACAATTTCAAGATGCGTAATACCACATCATAATTATGCATCCTGATGCATGCCAATGGCAATGACCTGGGGGCTTGCGCTCCGGTAGTGTAATCTTGCCATCGGCCATGCCGTTCACCAGGTCCTGGAACTCTGCAGGAACCTCGGCCTGCTTCCAGCGCTCGTTGTCCAGCAGCAGGCTGAGGCAACAACACATCACAACACAGCTGTCACGGAGCCAGGGACACGCTTCACTACAGCGGGACTCAGGCTGCTGCTGCTGCTGCTTACCTCAGCTTGGTCTTGCGCTCCTCGTGGAAGCGGTGAACGAAGCGGTTGGCCTGGCTCTGAAGCGCCCCCCTGAGGGAGACGCTGCGCCTGCAGCACAGCTCGTCTGTGTCGCAGGCGAAGCCCTCCACCACCTTGGACAGACTGACGAACTCTGCGGAGCTCAGGCGCTCCAGAAAGCCATCCTGTAGCACAGGCAGGACAATGATTTACAGTGATGATGACCATACTACAATGGGAAAACAGTCTGACACCACTGCAGCCACTTACAGTATATTTACATGTATGGAATTGTGTTGTTATAGTTTACATTTACAATGTATTCTTTATATTATTTAATGTGCAATGGTCTCTTCTAGTATAGGTGTGTGAATATATATATATATATATATATACACACACATATATATACATACATTTTGTTAATCAACATGATGTGATAAAGATTGATAAAGATCGGAAGTGTGCGTGTGTAGGCCTGTCACGATATTTTTGTTGGCCAATACATTTTTCCATGAATAATCGCAATAAACAATATTATTGTCATTTTAAGGGCAGACATGAAAAGACACGAGTGGAATGACTAATCCAAGGAGTCGACCATGGAAGCAGGGAGAAGTTTAATACAGCGCTGATGATTTTTTCCAGATGGCACAGTAACTTCATCCAGTATTTTAGGATGACGCAGTTCATCCATATGTTTAAGAGATCGTAGGCTATGTGTGTGAGTAGTGTGCCTTCTAAAGCGAACTCAAATGGTGTTATTATTAAGAAACGGCAAAATGTCAATTTACTATAATCATTACAGGTTTGCAGCGACATATTCCATATTTTCTGTAGACTGGTAGATATTTTAACCAGCAGCAAAATGATAGAGGTGAGTTCAGATTTGGCAAACATGTTTGCTTTGACCTTGAATGTTGAACTTTTTGTGTAAACATTCCAAACATATTATCGTACAGCGTCAGTGTGTTTGATAAGAACTACCTCCTCAAACAGTTTTCTGCGAGCTCAAGCACGGAACTGAAAAATGTTCACCAATTCAAACATACATCTGTTCCACTATTGTCGCGTGAAATTCATTATTCGTTGTGATTGGTTACACCAGTTTCATTGCTTGGCAAAGTAGGTAGGCTACAAACATTGAAGCAAATAAAACAAATGCTGTAATTTTGCATTTATTCTTCTGAATGTAGTTGGCTGGAATTATGCAGTCGTCAGGAAAAATACCTTTACCTAAACAATACAATATAGCCTACTCATTGGTCTTGAGGAACACGTATCAGCTGTTGCTGTTTGCTCTGTTGGTGTGTGTGTGTGTTTGAGAGACAGAGAGAAAAAGAGAGAGAGAAACGAGCACAGGGGAGAAGAGCACAGGAGCAGCGCAGCACTAACTTATGTCAGCAACACGCATTTAAATACAATCTCATCACGGTCAGAAAAATTATCAAAGTTATTTACATGTCTCGCACGATAAGGCAATATAGTAATTATCGGTACAGGCCTGTGTGTGTATGTGTGCCCAACAGAGGGAGGTTATGTATACTACTAGTGCATTTCACACTGAGCTCTGCTGTGTATCCGACATGCCCTAGGGTGAATGAGGCCTGGGCCAGCTGTGTGTCTGTGTGTCTGTGTGTGTGTGTGTGTGTCCTACCCTGGCCCTGGCCTGCAGCACCTTAACACAGCGATCATGGCTGACGTCGGAGGCCGTGTAAAGCAGCTCCTGGATGTTGTTGACCACCCGGCACAGCTCCAGCTCTGTGGGCATCATGTCCTCCCCTGACCTGCACCAAGATGGGACCGTGGTGTGACAGGACCCCCTACTGACACCCCGTGTTCCCTCTCCCTACTGCATGGCACTTACGGGAAGGTTGCTCCCCCTGCTGTCTGGAGGACAGGCTCCCTGGTGGCCCCTGAGGCACCGGAGTGCTCCTGGGCGTGGCTCAGCGCGTCACTGATGAACAAGCCCTCGTGGGTCAGGTAGGCCAGCTCACACTCACCCTGGGGAGGCTGGGAGCCCTGGGCCTCCAGGAGCCGCTTCTTCTGGCTGGAGTCCAGCACCTCCAGGACCACGGTCCGGATGACGGCCAGAGTAGCCTGGAGGACAGACAGTGGTCACCACGGCTGTTTGACAGTCAGCATGTAGGCTGAACACGCAATGCTTTAGCCCACCTTGATCTTCTGGAGGAAGAGAAGGAAACTCTCAAAAACGTTCTTCAGCAGCTCAAACCACTGAGGGAACGTCATCTGTCGCATTTGGTCAGCTAGCCTGAAAGAGAGACGGCTTTATGTTATTAAGTGTAAACTAGTACCTTTCAGTTGGGTAAACCATCAACTCCTTAGCTTCCCATTGTATTCATTCTCTGTTCACTCCCATTTGGCTTTGTCGACACATTTAGAAAATGAAAAAGACCTAATTGATCAAATCCAGGAATCCAAGGGTTTCGTTTTTTTGCCCAACTTTTGTAAGAGGACGTTATATTTGGTGGAAAGGGATCTATTGGCCAGGTTTTAACTGGTTGCAGAGGTAACATAGCCTGCGAGACCATCCTGATCTCACGAGCTTTCAGTTTTACTTCACCGTGAGAATCAGTGGAGAGCTTGGAAATCGAGGTGATTCAGGCCGGTAAACCTAGTGTGTTTAGCTACGGCTGTGGTTTAGGTGTGTCGTAGGCGACCTGGCGATAACTCAAGTTGAAAACGCCTGGCGATAACACAATACAGCATCGGTTTTATTAGAAAATATCAGAAGAGCAAAGGCAATGCAAAATATGTTTCCACTCTTCTCCTGACTTTTCTACTGCAAGAGTAGATAACAACAGACTGCTGGTTCACAGGTTCGTCCAATCACATGCAACGTATGTTTTTGAAAGCGCTTGTTGTCACCGCCACATCATGGTTACTGATGCAATCACTGCCTCAGTGATTGCTGATTCGTTCCACCTGTGGACCAGCTACACAAGAAGCTCCCGGTCTACAATCATGTCCCGACTAGGGGTGAGCGGCAGCTTATGTGTGTTATTGTTTCATCTGGAGGGGGACCAGGTAGTCTTGGTTTTCACAGCTTTGTTTTATAGTTTAGTGATTTGGTTGTTTTGGTAGTGACACTACAGACTCCGACGGCCCATTACATGGTTGGCTTTGGGGTTTCCCCTTTGTTTTGTTATTTAGGCCAGGTCTCTTTATCAGTTGGATTGGATGTGAAATGAAGGTTGTAAAGCCCTTTGAGACTGCAATGTGATTACGGGCTATATAAATGAAATTGTCTTGACTTGATTGGATCTTTGTTAATAAATGTTCTATGGCTACCTATTTTGGGTTTGTGGTTTTATGTTATTCCTCAGCACCGTGGGAGGCCGTAACAGTGCCAGTCTTGAATCGGTTTCAATGGACGGCTTTGACAGGTAAAGGTAGCGCAGCATCGTACTCACTTAGTGACTACTTCAGTGTCAATCTCTTCTATGTGTGAGACATTCTCAACCACGCACTGCAACATAAACACAGCAGTTACAGTATTACAATGCAAAAAAGGCTTCAGCAGTACATCATGCCACATTTTATGTGCCACAATTAACTTAAAAAATAAACAAACATGCAAGAGAGAAGCACTCAGTGTGTTCTATCTCTCTCTCTCAGACGGAGGACTTTAATAAAGACATGTCCTACCTGTGAGACAATGGCTTTGGCAGCTAGAATCATCTCCTCATTGTAAAGATCCAGAAAGTCCAGCTTCCTTTGCCTTAACAGGCCAAACACCAGAGACTCTAGACGCTCCTGGACCACACACACAAGAACACAACAGACAAACATGTACATACGTACAGTACATAAACACCACATGTGTGTCATTCACTTGAATGGTCTTTCTATTTTAAATGTGAAATTCTGAAAAGACAGCAGGGTGCAAAGGGATTTCATCAACTGGCTCATTAGGCCTCCTCTCATGTTAAAATCAGCCAATTAATGTCAAACGTGAAGTGCTCAGCTTCAAATGATGAAAGTACACAATCAGAATTACGCCATAAAGAATTATATGATCATGCAGTTATTGTTAGAGTACTGCAAAATGACTAACATTTGATTGCCAGAAATATTTTCACATAGGCCCAAGACACCTGCAGGTCCAATTTGTTATAGCTCTGAGTGCATGCAGTAATCAATGGCAAGATTTACTAGTTTTTATTTTATTTGCTGCTGTTTCTGATCACTTTGCTGTCGTTTAAAAAAAAGAATAAATAGTCAAATTGGGTCACGTGTCATACCTTTTCCGAGGTCACATTTGGTTCGTCTACCTGTGATGGGTGCCAGAAGTAGTTAAATACCTTAAGATTTGGACTGACTTTCTCATAGGCTTCAGCACTCTAGGGAACTAGTACAGTGGTCCTCAAAGCAGGGATGGGATGCCCTGACAATCAAAAAATTACCTGGGAGGGTGGGAGATGAGTACTTCCTAGTTACTTTTAATCTGGCTATACTGTCTGTGATCAAATGTGCACGTTTCCCCCCACCCTGTAGTATTTGTTGATACGCGTGTGTATGCTTTTATGTTATGCTAGTCACGCTCAAAGTCAACTATGATCCTAAGTGATGCTAACTGAGCGACCGACTGGCCAGGGGTTAAGAAGGAGCTCATCCAGACCTTCTCCATCACCTGGGCCTCGTCCCTCAGGTTGCGGTTCAGGTCGCTCCTGGCGTACATGCTGAAGTCCTCCACCATCATCTTGTCGATCAGCTTCTCCAGCTCACACAGCTGGGAGCCCAGGTGTCTGGGAAGGCCAGAGACAGGCACATTTAACACAAACATGCACACACACACACCAAGACCAAAGCTGTCAATAGCTTGTGCTGTGACATGCAGTGAATAACATGCATGTTTACCAATTTATTCAACCGTGACATAACATAACACACAATTACTATATCAGGACATACACAAGGCTTCTTCATGCTACCTAATGTTATGTAATGAGTCAGTGACATATTATGGTAAATACGAGCTTCTGACTTCCTCTGAGTGGGAAATTCTGAAATTATTTTGAGTTCCTGGGTTGGGGTGACCTTCAACCTTTCAATATGGCAGAGAGGAGGACATACTCTTGATCCATGACATAAACCTTGTGACAATGCATACAGCTTTGTCTGACATAATTATGCTGCTTGTTAAAATAAGTTCATACAGATTCAGGTACCAAACATATATGAAATAAATAATATGGGAAATAAACGCATCATGAAATCTAACGTGTGCATTATGGAGAATGAACGTTGTGCTTTCATTTCATGTACACTACCGTTCAAAAGTTTGGGGTCACCCAGACAATTTCATGTTTTCTATGAAAACTCACACACTTTCCTAAAATGAGTTGCAAAATGAATAGAAAATATAAGTCAAGACATTGACCAGGTTAGAAATAATGATTTTTGTTTGACATAATAATTTTGTCCTTCAAACTTTGCTTTCGT
>JAODLL010000007.1:838238-853840 GCA_026546735.1 Forbesichthys agassizii | reverse complement strand
ATAAGGGCCTCATATAAGCCCACCCCCCCCCCCCCCCACCCCCCTTCCCACCTCCAGGTGTCATCTGCCGCTCTGTCCTGCGCTCCATTTCCGTTTCCATCAGTGAGGCACACCACGTGACGGACAAATGAGGAAGGATACGTCAGGTTTAAGGGAGGAAGGTGGTGATGCTGCTTCCAGACAGAGCCCAGACGCTTGCCTGCCGTACCAAGCTGCACCGTGATGTGTCATTCCTTTACCGCACGACGTTTCTTTCCACTTGTTTCAATGTGTAAACGTGCCACCCTAGGGCAACACAATGTTAACTGAGGAGGCCTTTATGGTTACCCTCCACTGGCTATGCCACGCCAGTGGTCTGGAGAAAAGCAGCCAGTGTTATTTCTGTTTGGTTTTCTCCTAATCTCACTTCCCATCACCCACGTTGGTGTCACACCCTCCTAGTTTGGCCACAGTGCTCTGGGGCATTAATTCAAAGCTATCTAAACTATTCTGATATGGCATATTATGGATATTAATGAAGTGTGATTTGGAATGAAAGCCTTTTTAGTGGTAGTGCATCTTCTAATGTTAGCTATTGTTATGGTAGCTTTTTCTAACCACCACCTCACCCTGTTTATGTTGTATTTTCCTGGATGGAGATCTAATTTCAAAGATGCATGTCTGAGTCATGGCTGGTTGCTGTGGTATTCTTTTTGTTTTTTCTGTAACATGCTTTTTATTTATCCCATCATTCTGGTTGCCTCGTCTTCATTAACAGTGGTAGGAGAAAGTTGGGACATCTGTAATCCAACATAAAGTGAGTACTAGTATTTAATAACACATGATGTTTTACTGGTTGTGGTTAGTTGTTTTGTGATGATATAAGCCTGGGTATCCTCTGTATTAAGTTACAAACCATCCGAACATAGAGCTTCATGATGAATAGCTTTCATTTCATTTTTGAATGTAATTTGTCCCAACGTGGTGTTTCAATTCTATTTTAATTACTTTTTGCTGGGAGGGAGGGGGGGGGGGGGGGGGGGTAGATATTTTTTTAATTATTCTTGCAACATGGTCACACATGAGTGTGCCATGTGTACATAATCACTGATGCAGGATGCATTCATTATTTTGGAGTTTGCTGCAGTTGTAATCCAATCTGAAAATAATTAACCAATCAAAACTGCACAAAGTGAGGTGTTCTGAGAGGTACTTGCATGTATAGAATACTGCATATAGTGCTAGGTTCTACACACCTTGTACAAACATAATGGATTTCATCATTGTTTATACATTTGAGTAAGTGGAGATCAAGTGCAGACTCTTTCTTGGCCCTCCTTAACTTATTGGCCTTGGCTGTTAATCAGCATGAATTTGTGGGCTGGGGATAATTAAATGACTCGCTAAAATAATGTAATTAAAACAAATTGGAATTATGAATGGAGACCACGTAAAAGCTGGCATTTGCAGTCTCTGTTTGAGCTGGTGTTTGTCTATTGGAGGCACTTGACATGCAATAAATATATATAGAAATGTTCAAAGTAACAGTCATGCGGTGCCAAGTACAGTTCCAGTCTTTTTTTTTTTTTTTGGTTGTCCTTTGTTTTTGTAGCGCAACTGTCCACTGCTGATTGAAATAAAGCAAAGTGATTTATAAATACCTTGGATTGTAGTGTCTTTGACGTAGCTCTTGCAGATATAACCTGTGACAATTCAGCAAAATGGGGCAGGCCTCACAACGTGTTTGTGAGGAGCTATAGGCTAGGGTGGGTGGTTGGGGGGTGTAACCTGCCCTTTTGTGACATTGATGCAGAACCCATCCAACTGTGCTGACTTGCTTTAATGTACCGTCACTGTGGCACCTCACAAGAAATTCACACGCACTGGAGTCTCCACGGTGATGGCCTTACACAAGAGACGGACCTCTACAGAAGGCTCTGCATCCACTACTGTACATAGAAATGTACAGCAGCAGTATCCTATTACAGTATGTAGATACCTCCTTCAGAGTAACCTGTGTAATACGGTACAAGAGTAAGACCGTTTGTAGCTCATTTCTACTCATTCACTCATTTCTAAAGTCAACAACAGCCTGTCACAGCTAAAAACAATCAGTACCGGAGACCCTCAGGCCTGTGTCGGTTCACCTGTTCTTTTTACTCTGTATACTAATGAGTGCTCGTCCAGGCATTCGCAGAACTATATTTTAAAATATTCGGATGATTCGGCTTTTTTAAGGATGATGATACTAATATGTATCATACAGAAGTCAGGGAGTTTACTGATTTGTGTAATACCAAACACCTATCTTTAAATGTCAACAAAACAAAGGAAATTATTTTTGACTTCAAGGAAGTAGGTGATCACAGTCCAGTGGTCATTAATAATCAGCCGATTTCTCAAGTACAGTCTTATAAGTACCTAGGTGTGATTGATTGTACCTTGTCATGGAATACTCATGTTGACTGGGTGTGCTCTCGACTCCTTCAGAGAATTTATTTTTTACGTAGATTGCGACTGTATGGTGTTCATAACAAAATTATGTTTATCTTTTACCAGGCTGTTTTTGAGAGTACAGTTAGGTATGTAATGACTGCTTGGTTTGGAAACATTTCTATGTAATTGAAAACAAAACTATCTCGCCTGGTTCAAAATGCAATGAAAATCATTGGTCTGAAAGGGATTCATCTCCAAGCTACTTTTGAACAGTGTGTTCTCACTCAAGTCATGAGAATTTTAGAGGATCCTTCACATATTTTACACTCTCAATATGAGTTGTTGCCATCCGGGAGACGTTACAGACTTAAAAGATTTAAATTGAATGGGTTCAAGAATTCCTTCCTTCCTTCCTTATTTCTGTAATATCTTGCATATTGTGTTTTACATCTGGCTTGTAGAACCCAAAACAAATTTCCTCAAGAGGACAATAACGTATATATCTATCTATCTATGTATCTATCGATCTATCTATCTAACGAGGATTCAATTTTAAAATGAGCTGGCATACAGGTTGTCATTTTTCAGAAGGGGCGAGGCAGTGTAGTGATAGTGAAAGTAGTATAGTAATGTAACTAATTACTTTAAATACCCAGTAATAAGTAAAGTAATAATACATTTGATGGATTAATACGCAAATAGTAATTTCCTGAGTAACTTGCCCAACACTGCTCCCAATAGATGTGACCTTGTGACAGACATAAGTATCAACAGGATGGGCGAGGCCAAATTTGGCCACACGTTGGTATATCACCTGAACAGCTGAAAAGACATCAAAATACTGTGTATCACAATGAAAGGTCATGAGCCCTGCATGTCACGTGAGCGGTGTCAAGCTATCAAACACTTAACGCTAGAGCAGGATGAGTCCAGATGTCCCACAGCACCAGTCTAAAACATAACACACACACAGCTATGTGTGTGAGACAGGGAGTTGGGATGGAGGCTATCTGGTTTACGTTTGTGTAAACAGAGTTAGGCAGACAACCTGCGGCCTATTTAAATGAAGCCCAGGCTAACATCCCCTGCTCTGGCAGCTAGGGAGGCCAAGGAGAGGTGTGTTATATATCCCACCTTGTTTATGACCAGTGAGCTGTTTAGCATGTGTCTGCTCCACTCTCAACTATTAGGCAATACTGCAGCCTCTTTCTCCTTTGCTTTCAGTTAGTCACACGTGAGGATCAGTGTCATGGGGGTCGCTTTCAGTGGACCTCATCACAATCAGCATGAAAACCGTTATGGGACGACCATTCTCACCCATCCTGCATGCACATGCTCACAATAATTTGGGCACACCGGGTAACATTACATTTCTTCCCAAGGAAAGAACATAGCCGCCAGTGAAGTAGATAGAGGCAGGGTTCAGTCACGTCCTTCCCCGCAGCCAGGCAGCCCAGACCTCAGCATTCGCCTTTGTGTGTTGCCGGGATAACTAGACGAGCGCCTCAAAACATCCGCTGCAAACAAACGATGGTCACTTCACGTCTCAGGCCTTCCTGTCTGCTTACAGCCACCACATGAACACATAAACATAATTGGTGTTGTTTAAATATAATTTAAAAGGAATATATGTGTCCCAAAAACAATTGTAACTCTCAGCTATATAGGCCAGTCAACGTTAAACTAAAAATAAACTTAAGGGGTTTCTAAAAAGTGTCTAGATATAGGCCTAATGGACAGCATCTGAATATATGAGCTTGAAGTCAGAAACTAAAGCAAGAAAAGAAATGTCAGTGCATTTAGAGCTGGGCAATAGTGAGTCTTAACAAGAAAACCTTTGCGTTCTGACCGACATGCTAATAAAGAATTGTCTGTTTTGGCCAACTAGCAGGGAGAGAGCCAGAGCCTCCCTCACAGACTATGCCAAAGGCAGCGTGGGAAATGGCCTCGCCTTCTCCTGTCTTTCTGAGGACACGCAGCAGTCGTGTTTTCCTCTCTGTTATCGTCCGTGCACAATAACATCCTGGTGCGTGTCGCACAATGTTCCCAGCGCGGTCAGGAAAAAGTACACAAATACACTGCACAGTTCTGCCAGTTCTCTCTCACTCACTACAGACAGAACATAGGGAAGCACTGCATCTCCATTGGGAGACAGCAGGGTTTTCATGCAGTCTATCAGAGTAGTACAGTACTCACTGCATCCTTGCAAAGGTAATAATAGATACCAAACACTGCCTACTTTAAGGAGAAAAAAAAAACTTGCTTCATGGTAGCCAGTTAATTTAATTTCAGAACTAGAATATTACAATACAATGATGGCATTAATATTTGGAGTTTAATTGTAACTATTATGTTCATCTCCTATAATCATTTGTGAATATGTATGCAAGTATGAAGAGATGCTCCTAGACACTAAAACAACCCCTTCTGATCAACTCGTCTGGCTTTTCTGATTGTTTATATTTAGGCAAGGACATATTGCAATTTAAAGTACAAAACGTGTTCACACTGCATCTTATTTAGCACATTTTGTGAAACTGTTCAAAGACAATAACTTGCTTGCTCAAGGCTGGGTAGTGGATACTACTAACATCTGAAAAACAATATTTTATTTATGTAATTTTAGGGTTACACTTCTCTCTGTAAACCAACCATGAATTCCCATACAAATTTAACAATGAACAATTAGTGGTATACTTTATGAATGACATTGTATGAATTACAATGCAGTGTTTTTTCTAAAAAAAATAAAATATATATTGATAATGTGCCCTCCTCAATGAGTCACGCACACGCAAACGGACGCTCAAGCGCGCGCACACACACACACACACACGCACACACACACGTCTGTGGTGGGTCTGGCATTTTCCTTAAGAACTCTTAAATAAAAATAAAATTATGGCTGTTTTTTGCATTCTGCTGACCAGAAGCACAATCATAAATCACAGAATGGAGTTTTCAATCACACGCTATAACGTGAAACATCTTAAAATACAGTATGTTTGTTCATAAGTCCCTATCCTTAATATAAATAATTTATTAGACCGCTCAAACATTTCATTAATTAAAATAAAAAATCCAAGTTGTCCTGGGAAGTTCTCTTCTCACTGTTGAATTGGCATCAGTTGTTTTCAAGAATACACCGTCCCAGAATTATGTAATTAGCTGGGATCTTAACAGCTCATACACCCAAAAGATCTACAAAAGATATTGCTGATCTTTTGTAGTCATAGCCTATATTCTGTGAAAACTAAATTTTTCTTAAAACTAACAATATTTTGAAATAGAGGGGAATTATATACAAATGTCAATACCAAACTAAGAAAAGTTTTGAACCACAGTTTCTTTTAAATGGGTAAAATTTCTCAGAGCCCATTGTCTTAAAATAAAAAAAAGAAATTCTGGTCTAAATAACAGAATGCTAATAGTGAATGTTTTAGAAATGCTGTGTTAATGAACTGGACTGACAGAGACCTAAACACTCTCTATAGACACAACATACTGTCTCGTACTGACCTCACATTACACTATCCAAACTGTTAAAACACAAGTGTAAAAATATAAAGTACCTGTTTTACACACATATACATATTTAGATATATATAGAAATTACTTTTTTAAATTATTAAATTGAACAGAACTTGTGCCTGTAGCGAACACCTATAATGAACAAGAAAATACAAAACAAGTCATTATGCTAGTCCGTGAAGTAAAAATATCCCTTATCGTAACTTCAGAGAAGGGCAGGGGGGGTGGGGGGGTGGGGCTAGCGGTCCTCACTCCCCACACAAGTCTGTGATCACTCAGACTAGCCCCGCCTCCCCTCTCTAATAGGGTGTGTGTGTGTGTGTGTGTGTGTGTGGTCACCCTACAGCCTTGTGCCTGCCGCCACAGCAGTGGCCTGCCACCCCACAGCGGTGGCAGGCCCTGAGGGGTGCGTAGCAGCACATGCAGGGGGCCAACAGCGACAGCCCTACCAGCGCCAGCCACCGGAGGCAGAAGCGCTCCTCGCTGGCGTCGCAGGAGCAGGGGTCCGAGTAGTCCCCCTCTGGGTCCGACATGCAGTGGTAGAGCAGGCTGTCGGCGCACCACATGAAGCTGACCCTGCGTATGCATGTCTGGACGGGGTCGGGGGCTTCCTGGCAGCGGCCCCGCCCGTTCTCCTCCGTGCCGAAGGTGTCCCGGCAGTACACGCAGCGTCTGCGCTCCCCGGCGCCCTTCAGGGGCCGCGGCTGGCTGCCTACCACCGCCTGGGAGTCCCACACGCGCCGCCCCTCGCAGTAGGCCAGCGCACGCTTGGCCGCCTCGCTCCGGGGGGGCTTGGCGGCCGCGGCGTGGCGGTAGTCCTCGTAGCCCGTCAGCCAGCTGCGCTCACGTGGGCTGATGCGGACCACCTCCTCCTCGTCTGGCTGCATGCTGAGGTGGCGGGGGCACGTAGCCACAGACTGGGCACAGTGAGCAACGCATTCACATACATGCTCGGCTGTGTCAGCGCTACTTGGGATAATATGCAACAACAGATCAATACTGGCCTCCCATTTGCCGTGTGGATCGCCTCTAGATTCTAAAGTGCAGGTGCGACCTCATTAGCAGGACAATGACGTCAAGCGGGGCACAGTGCCAGTGTTCCGTCAAATATAAGTGAGGATAGATAGATATAACTAAAAAACATAAGCCCCTCCAATAGGTGGCTTTCAGTAGGTAAAATAAAGTTCAGCATCAAATAGCTTTGAAGTGCAACTGCACCCTAAAATGTTTTTTTATTTGTTTTTGCTGTAAACTAAGTTATATGATTGATCTGTGATGAGACACATCAATGGTGGTGTTAACATTGACAACATTCATGTTTTTTATAACAATCTGCATTTGATGGGCTGAAAACAGAACTACACGTAATATCCGTAAAAAATCAGGACCGGGCTGGTTTTCAACGGTACACTTAATACGCTCATACGTCATCAAATTCAAATGTTAGTGGTAATGTTAATGGGGGTCTCACTCTCAGCCCCTCCCCTCCCCTCACTCAGCTTGACGCATGTTTTAAAGTTGTAGTGGGCGGAGTCAGGCTCAGCGCTGTGGTGCAGTTAAACATTAAATTTAAGCTTTTGGTTAAATTCCATTAATTATACGGGTGATGCTGTAAAATAAGGGGAGTATATGTTCTCTGTTTCTGGTCATTGTGACAATGATATTCTAAAGTCTAGACTGATGCCTTTCCATCTCAGCCCTGACCCACCTGGTCCAGGAAGTAGTGGTCTGATGGCCGCTGCTGGTCGTACAGGTTGCCCAAGATATAGTGGTGCTGGCGGACCTCACAGAAGCCAGGAGGGGCCAACGTCTGCATGGGTGCCTCCTTCTTCTGGGAGGAGTTGGAGGAGCTGTCGGTAGCATTCTGAAGAATGGACGAGTCAGAAACAACCAAACATCAATAGTGTGGACGAAGAAAAGGATGTCCATCCATCTTGGATGGATGGAGCACCTAATAACAGAATTACAAATCGCTATGTTTCACCTATGTTAGTTATGTATAGCTCTGTGTGACTGGCTTTGAGTGGGCCAGTCAAAGCTCAGGCTTCAACCCCTGAGAGGGATGCTCATTATAAGAATTTGAGGGATGTACAAGACAAAAACGGTTCAGAAATAACAAAGAAGAATCTTAATGTAAATCCAGTTTGCAGACATATATCCTAGAAGACTTTCAGATGTAATAGTCAAAGGGGCTTCTACAAAGTACTGAATGTGTGGTCTAAAGCTTAACAGTGTGTAGTAAATGAGTTAATTTCTTTTATTTTTTATAAATAAATTGTATTATATTTATAATAATTGGATTATTTGGTGTAGTTTAACAGGCAAAAAGGCTTTGATATTATCAATTTATAATCTACAATAGAATAGAATAATAGAATTTTGGAGTAAAGGGGTCTGACTATTTTCTGAAGTTAATGTATAATTACATGATCATGGCTAACCATCACGTAGATAAAATACAGGAAGCTAGTCCGTCATACCTATTTGTTTGGAGCAACAAATATAGAAATGAAAGGAAGAAAAGCACTGCACACCTAATGTGACATCTCTATGAATTAAACCACCAAATGCTCACCTGCCTAAACACCCCATGTACTATGTGTGTGGCAGGACTGTTTCAAATTCCCCCTCTGTAACTTCTGTGTGCAATTAGACACGAATGGAAAACAAGAATGGCTTCAAGAGCATAGAGAGTAAAAAGCCTTTTCATCCAGGCTGCGCTAAATGAATCCCAGCCTGGGCTTACGACTTGCAGCTTTCTCAACGGCCACCGAGACCAGAAGTGTGGTCGATGGCGTCATGGCTGGAGCCAACGTGGGCCACAGATAGCTTTGAGAGCTAACTCCTGTCTGCCAGACACGCAGCAGAGAAAGCTGTGTAATGTAATACAACAAGAGGCGCACCGCGGAAATCAAACCAGGGGCTCCCAAATGGAGGTCCAGGACCCCTGGGGGGTCTGCAGGGCATTTACCAAGCTATCTGAAAACCTTTTAGAAAAAGCAATGTCAGATGGTGGGGTGGGACACCCACAACATCAGTTGGATGCTATACCGCATGCTTAAAACATAAACACGGACACTATCAGCAACTACACACTGCCGCTGAACAGGGCTGTCACCATACTGTCGCCGTGGATATAGAAGATATTTGTATGGTGTCACGTTTCCATGTCATGAAAACAGCATGTCTGTTTACACTGGAGATTGTACTTGGTGGTGCCGGAGACAGGAAGATGAGAAGAAGGGAGGAGAAGAGGAGGTGGGAGTGGAAGGAAGAGGGGAGGAGAAGAAGTGAGGGAAGAGGAAAGGACAGGCAAGACTACATTGCCAATGTTATCAGTGAGTCACTGATGTCTCCCACGCCAGGGAAAATTAGACCTAGACAGCAGTGACAAAGAACACATGCGCACGCGCACACACACACACACACACACACACACACACACACACACACACACACACACACACACACAGAGAAGTATTCCTCAATAACATGCTGTAGATGTGATTTATTTCCAAATTATTTCACTACAAATGTATTCCTGTCCTAGTTTAATCTCATTGTGCATGCCGGCTATATATGAACATATCCCTAATGGCTTTCTGAGTTTACATTCATTTCATTGTGTTGTGACCATAATGCCTGTGGGATGGTGTCTTACTGTAACGTGAATGAATCAGAGACAACACAGACAACTCCTTGATTCCTGACTGTGTTTAATTAAACACTACAACGAATGTAATGTAATTCATACGAGCGACTAGGGCAAATAGGTACCTACCGTACCGCTAGCAGCTGTTCACTGAGAAGGGACAAGCAGTCGTAGCGATAAAGGACATCCGCGTCCAGGGAATGGTTTTATTCGTTTTACATGACATTATGGCCTTTATCATGTAATATATTGTATAATATCTTCGTATTTCTTTTTTGTTTTAGTGTTTATTTAATTTCATTTTGATCATTTCATTCATGCAACTCCTGTTTGAAAGGTGCTATATAAATAAAGTGTATTATTATTATTACTATTACGGTATTACTGTACTTGGTGAGTCTCTAAATAGATTAGTCCTTTCTGGGTCCTGGCACAAAAAAGTTTGGGAACCCCTGGCATAACCAAAGGATTATCCTATGTCTTATCCTACTACCAGCCAGTGTGTGGGTCTACACTGTGTGGTACTAAAGCTAGAAGGTAGCCACTCACTGTAAACACGTCATCATCCCCCACCTCCGCCTCATTCTGGAGGGTTGAAGATGAGGTGGTGGATCCTGGAACACAGGGAACAAAATGTTGAGGGTCTCTACTCCACTTATATAGGATTCAGGCAAATCCACACCCATATACATAGTACTAGATGTAAACAAAGTATACAAACTATTAGCACATCCCATTGGAGTAAGGTCTGAGTAAGTCTGGAGCAGTCTTACATGTGGATTCAAAATGTATGCTTTATATTTGAACTCGATCAAAACAAACTCCTCTCCCTTTACTGCCATAGGGTGCTTCCTCAGAAGCTCCGCCCCCCACACATTGGAAACACATTGCCAAGGATATGATAGTGTTGTGTGGTGCGGCCACTTATTTGTTTTCCCATTGACAGAACCAGGGCTGTGTAGAACGGACAGCTATTAGACCGGAAAGACAGACAGGAGAGCAAATAGCTGTTGCTTTAGTACTGATGTAAACTCCTGCAACTTGTCTTCCAATTCACTAAACTCATAGTGAATTTGCTGGCTCATGTCTTGCTAAAGGGCAGCGACCATATGACCCCTAGGCTGAGCTCCCTAACCATTCGACTGTCTCCTGGTCTCTGATTGGTCGATGCCACAGCACATGCCTTCCGTTAAGTCCTCCATGGCTTTCCTCACTCCACGGTCGAAGGCTCGGGCGTCCGCTGGGCTCTGGAAGGTCAGACCGCACTTCTTGTTGTCCACTTTCCAGTGGTGGAAGGTGGGCGTGGCCTTGGTGTACACTAGATCCTTCTTTAGGAAGCATTCTAGAATCACCTGCCAAGACATTGGGAAACAAGCTAATTTAGTCATAGTCCTAGAACAGTGTGTACTCTTCATAGGGCAGGCAAGTAACTGATTACAGAAACACTGTAATTACATTACATTACAGTTAACAGCTAAAATAATTTAATTAGATGACATGTATTTTTTAGAAATATAATGATTACTTTCAGGATTACTTTCAAATTTAAAAGGGAAGTTTGCAGACGAAAAATGCACACAGTAAAACAATTGGCCTTTAATTACGTCAATCAATAATTTATATTAAGTATTTAATCTGATCCTCTGAGCAACATAAATGGTCACACAGAAAGATTAGGCACGCCAACCCAGTATTGCATTGGATGGCATTTCAAAGAAGAGTTAAGGTGTGAAGTAATCTAAAAGTGACAGAAAGTCATCAGATTATTTTATGTTAATTCAGATCATCCAAAAAATATGTTACTGATTATAATTTTAGTCTAAACTAGCTCTTCAGTGACAATAATAGACAAACACCATTGCACATATAAAGACAATCAAACTCAATTAAATTGTTTTTATTTAAACCAAACATAAAGAAATGTTTAGACAATAAGGTAAATAAATGAAGCTCTTAAACGAGTGTATGTGGGAGGTCCTGACCCAGCCTGAGGCACCGTGACCCATGTTGGACTGACCTGTTTGTCTTTGAGGCGCTCTCCGTGGATGAGGAAGTCACTGCGCCCCAGCAGTTCGGCTGAGAGCACCTTGCACACGCCCACGCGGCTCAGGCAGCCGTCCTGGGTCAGCCAGCCACCGCTGGAGTCGTCCCGGGTCATCACCACCGCTTTGACACGCACTATGTAGCTGTCACTGAAACAGACACAATGCAACATCCAGCCACACACAGTTACATACAGACCTACATGTAGTGTAGAAGGTTGTTATACTGCCGTGTGCACACACGCACGCACACACACACCTAAGTAAACCAGATGTCTGAGCTGCAATATTCCACATCTCAAAGCCAGTAGTGGTGTAAAATATTCTGTACATCCACCTGGGCAGCAATGCATGTGCGCACACACACACGCACGCACAGTCTGCCAGTACCCCAACAGAAAAGGTTGAGGTTCAAACAACTTTAACATTCCAAATGGGCTAGTGTGTGTGTGTGTGTGTGTGTGTGTGTGTGTGTGTGTGTGTGTGTGTGTGTGTGTGTGTGTAACACATCAGAACACTGACAGTGTATTGTTTATTTCAGACTGCTCCTGGTAAAAATATGGGTTGAATATTAGTGGATGGGTGGGGAGCATTGTTCTTATCAGGCGTGTGTGTGTCTCAACTCTTTCAGGCTCATAAAGAAAAGGTTAAAGGTTTACACAGTGCAAACACCAGGTGAAACTCGCCTGTTGGTGTCATCCAATATTCACTTAGAATAGAGGTACAGAAATGTAATGGACCTATAAACTATAATGAAGCTACCATTAGCTATTAACCATGCTATCCATCAAGTAGCAACCAAGTTGACGAAGAGTATAATTGGATCAAGTACAGAAGATTCATTATTGCATACTGCTAGTAGTTAAAGGTTTGTCCAGTTATTGTTGCAATAGTTGCAATAGTTTATACAGGTTACAGGGCTAATGAACACATGACTACAATATTTTAATTCAAATATTGAAAACAAAATGAAAACTACGCTCATCTGTGTGAGCAGAGATGTGCAGCCAACATGGACATGCACTGTAGCTCCTACCTCTGTGCTAAGACTGGCCTAGTCACATCTTAGTCATGGAGGACAGCACATAACACAAGCTATGCCACCCACACAACCACAATCCTCTGCCGTCAGAGTTTAGCATCTCTAAATCAGCCTGATTTTACTTAGAATGTTAAGCACATAAGACACATTTTGGCATAAAAAAGCCCAATGTCTAATGCTGGGAGCCTGCTAGACTCCCAGCAGATAAACTAAGCATTTGACCATGTTACCTGGTCAACTTGTTCAATAAAACACTTTGCAATAATGAACATCAATGATGTTTAATGCCATCTAACATAGAACACTGTCAACTTGTTGAAACGCCTAAACACCATAGATGAAGATACCATTAGCTAAAAGATACCATTAGCTAGAGAGGTTCAACGCTGAAGCATTTTTAATACAAAGAAAACATATGTTTACATTTATTTTATGCAATTAATCTTACCCTTAATGTAAATAATCGTGTTTTAAGGTTCTGTGTCTTTGATGTAAAATGCCACCATGGCAAACCCCAATAGCAAAACACACACACAGCCTGTTTACATGCTGTTTTAGCTAGTGTTGTGCAGCACTGCATAATGACACCCATATTGGTTCTGTCTTCTCTCTGCTCCCACATCCTCCCCGTTTCTTTCTCCTCACATTTCACTGTGCTTGGCTCTATTAACAGTTATTAGGCACCGTGATTGTTCTGGACGGGCCCCGTTTAACATGTTGAATAAGGTGAACGTTCGCCGACCTGCACAACAATGACGACAGAACTAAACCCAGCCGATGAGTCAGCTGCCCTGGTGGTTTAGCCACCATTGACTTGGTGGATCAAGGGCTTAAAACAGCAGGGCGCGCACACACACAAACAGACACATAAGAATATCCGAGCTTGTGACATCCCCGTCATCTCTGTGGCGTGCTTCTACGGGGAGCCACGGCAGATGGCGGTTGGCTCGCTCTCTGCCAAGCGTCTCAATGTCTTCCCTCCCTCATGTGCAAAAGGTCCTGCATATGTGCTTTTGTCCTGCAGACATGCACTACTATATAGTCTGCACCGTGTCAGCCAAAAAACCCAACGGCAACACAAAGCCCTCTGTGACCTTGTTGTATCGGAAACGTGAGCAGCGTTAAGTTGATCAGCAGCCGAAATCCGGGCGGAAGCGATGGCTCTACAGAGGCGGACTAAAGGAAATCCATCTTCCATTAGGCATGCAGCACTGCCAGTATGCTAACCATATCTGCCATCCCGCCCTAAACCCGGGGTGGGAAACAACCACACAGCCTCAGATAGTGAATAACCTAGTGAATCATCAGCAGCTAGTAAATAGAAAATATCTGTATTATATATTATATACAGTATATTAACTGTATAATAAGTCATGTATGTCTTTTAATGCTAACACAGTCAGTTGGAGTGGTTGGAAGGGGCACAAAAATGCTTGCTGCTGTTACCCCATCCCACATGAGGTAGCTGAATTAAAAAATGGGTACCTTACTGGCATTCATTCCTAATCATTACACTTGACTTGCAACATGTATGGCGATAGTAGACATGATGAAACCCCGATAAAATAAATACATAGTAGACATGATGAAACCCTGATAAAATAAATACATAGTAGACATGATTAAACCCCGTTAAAATAAATACATAGTAGACATGATGAAACCCCGATAAAATAAATACATAGTAGACATGATTAAACCCCGATAAAATAAATACATAGTAGACATGATTAAACCCCGATAAAATAAATACATAGTAGACATGATGAAACCCCGATAAAATAAATACATATGCCGATAGTAGACATGATGAAACCCCGATAAAATAAATACATAATAGACATGATGAAACTCTGATAAAATAAATACATAGTAGACCTGATGAAACCCTGATAAAATAAATACATATGCTGACAGTAGACATGATGAAACCCCGATAAAATAAATACATAGTAGACATGATGAAACCCCGATAAAATAAATACATAGTAGACCTGATGAAACCCCGATAAAATAAATAAATATGCCGATAGTAGACATGATGAAATAAATACATCAATAAACAAGCTATTTATCCAGGAAATAGATTATTTTACTATAGACATATAGTCTATTCTATATGTTAATTTTCACGCCAGTTGTTTGGCTGTGCTACCAGCTCATTTCAGCAGCTACTGTGTAAAGTAGTCTGACCTACTGGCTCCAATACGGCTCATATAGGCTACATGTAAATCAATGCAGGGCCACTGTACCCGATCACTGAAGCTGACCTTTCCTCAATGTCATTTTCAACCTCCACCCTGTAATCCACATCCTCTGGCTCTATTGCCAACTCACTGTCAGCTGTTTCTAGGGCATCGGTTGTCTGATCAATACAACACTACCCACCACCCCCGCCCCCCGCCCCCCCCGCTGCCAGCCTGCTTGACTCAGAAGAGGGGAAGTGGGAAAACATAAGTTTAAAGCATGCATTACATACATTATTATTATTATATTATATAGATGCCTTTATAGAGATTTTGATGCTGGTAGATGCATTTTACTGAATGTATGAAGCAATTAATTAAAATAAATGTATTCAGAAAATTCAAACTAGACAAGCTGATTTCACAGCTCTTGCAAGTCTTATCGCTATCTTTGGCTAAAGGGACGTCAATGAATAAATAATAATTAACTAGTTATGTGGGATTGTTATTTTACTACTTCATGGCTGAAAAATACTATATTGATTTGCTGCACGCCTCTTCAACATCGGGTGGAAGTCGGCGACAGTGCCAAAGGAGTGGCAGACTGGGGTGGTGGTTCCCCTCTTCAAAAAGGGGGATCAGAGAGTGTGTGCCAAATACAGAGGTATCACACTACTCAGCCTCCCTGGTAAAGTCTACTCCAAGGTGCTGGAAAGGAGGGTTCGGCCGATTGT
>JAODLL010000007.1:780648-805851 GCA_026546735.1 Forbesichthys agassizii | reverse complement strand
CCTAATAAATTACAATCTATTCTATTTGCTCAAAGTAGGCCTATCATCCTAGTTACATTTAACAGTGTTTTCACATAACCCATGTCTACCACCAATGGGCACTGGATAGCAATCGACGCTCAACATCACAATCTGTCCAAGATAATAGATGACAATAATGGAAAACTGTCCCTAAGCACTCGTTTGGAGTCTTCCTGCCCATTTACTGATACCCTTCCTATTTAATTTCCCTCCTATAGCCAGGAAAACAGACACTTTGAGTCCATCTAGAAGAAGCACATTTACAATAAAAGGCCAGCTGAATCCTCGGCTCACGTTTCCTCCTAACCGTGGCAGGACATAAACCTTAGGGCCAGACCTCATTTTCTCGGCGCCATCTCCGGGACACTGCTACAAAAAATCAATATGGCTGCACACAATCCTCTTAACTTTGGAAGTGATTGTGAGAATGCCTTTGTTGAACGAATATGAATAATATGTTTGTCCTTTTGTGTCTTGGCAAGGTTTTTGCATAGGCTTTAGCATTTTCTGAAACAGTGGAGTAGACAGTAACGCTAGCTTGGTGCTGAAGTATTACTTTAGACTTGCTTGGTTAGGATTGTTTTATACATGCCTCAACGCAGGTAATTTGTTGATGTGCGTTATGGCTACCATAACTTAATTCCTCCAGCTGAGCAAGGAGGAATAATTCAATAGTGTTGCACGGATAAGGAAGCCTGCAGCTGCCTGGATCATGTTATACTCTGGAGATTTGCTGTAGCACATAGCATTTAGCTAGTAGCTGCACTCTATCAAAGCTGACGTAGATTCAGTCGGCCAATAACACTGGTTGGTTTATTGTATCATAGTGTTGACATAGTATTGTTAACATCAAGTTTTAAAAAAAAACAGCCTCACTGGCTTGGAGGCTCTAGAATATGTTGAGAAATACTATATGTTGTCTCTATTATCTATTATGTAAAACCATACCATATACAACTATAAGTAGTCTAAAGATAGAAAAGAAGATATATAGCGATGAAGTTACAGTAGGCTATAAAAAACAGCTTTGTATTTTTCAAACAGTAACCTTAACCATTGAGATGTTTTGATGTTGACTGTCAGATGTGCATGCATATACAGTATGTGCATGTGTTGTGCATGCCCGTGTCTTTGTGTGCTGAAACAGGTTCCCTCCTTCTCTCTCCACATGTATCACCTTCTGCAGTACATCACCTTGACAGGGGGTCCGAGGCAGCGGCCTGCTGGGGTCCCCATGTGTGTGATAGACAGGAACACTCCAGATCTCCAGGCGGAAGTGACCTCACATTGACCTCACATGGCTGTGATATGGCGTAACCCCCTGAACTTCTGACCTGTGACACTGGATGAATTGCTCTGCAGCACATAGCAGAAGCCCAATATTCTCTTGTGATAACAGCATTTATCATGGGCCCCGTTTGGCCCTAAGCCTATTTCCTGAAGGAACACATTTGTCTTGTCTACGTAGTCTACCCATTTACTTTTTACGTATGTAAATACTCAATGTGTTAAAAGAAAAAAGAAAACACATACAACACAACAAATATTAAATGGCATTTTAAATATTTTTTAATGTATTCTAAACCTAGCATTTGAATAAAGCGGTTGTTAATACTGTAGTAGCTGTAGACTGTTTCGACAGCCCAAGAAAGGGTTAAACACAATTTGTAAGCCTTGTCTCCCCAGAGCTGTGAAACAGTGAAATTTTTCCCCTCCGAAATAACAGTGGAACAAGAAGTGTCACATACACATGCAGTACAATAATACGGAAATGTGATAGATGAGCCAAAGAACAGCTGAAAGAAAGGGTGTTTGCATTGCTATTGGGTGGTGCAAGTATATGCATGCACACACACAGACACACCTCATGTTTGCCATGTGTAACCAAATCATTTTAAAGGCCCTCTGCAACATACTTAGAATACACCCTTGAGAGAGAGGGAGAGAGAGAGACCCAGGAAGACAGAGTGAGTGTGTGGCTGTTGTCACTTCTCTAAATGAGCCCCATACAATATTAAAAGATGCAAAATGTGTCTGCATGTATGGACACACTCAGAGTGCCACTGGCAACTGACCTTCCAAGGGCAGCATGGGAAATAAGCGGGCCTGGCCTGCCAATGCACAGCGGACCACTGGATATTGCTTTCCACACTGGATCTATCCATCACTCCCCCCAAACATGTTAATTGTGTGCCTTAAGCCACCCGTTGGGGAAGGGGCAGCTTTAATGTCTGAGGGGAGGGCATACCATGATCTATAAGCACACTCCATTTGCATTGGGACAGAGGCATGCATGGCTGAACTGTGTTTACCTATGCAGAGATGGCACAAGGCAGTACAGTATGAACACTTCTGGAGCACTACTGAATGTGTCATAATGATGAGGGTCTATCTTTCAGATACCAAATATGATAATACATACAGTACATTACATTTGGTATCTTATATATGGTATATGTTCTGTTTTTCTTTTACTGTGTTTGCTGTATACAAAATACATTACAAAATACATAGTACACTGAGAACAAGCATGCATTTTTACTAGCTTGTTGGTAGACAATGACACAAGGACTTCTTATGGCAATGACATGTTTCCATACAGAAAGAGTGCAGCCATGTGCATTTTCAATAATGTAATTGCCATCAAAAACGTAGCCATAGTGTAGGCTACATCAGAATGCAGTTTTATATTGACAGCACGACATAGCATTATGGCATTGTGTTTGTTAACAATGACACAAGGACTTTTTGGACATTCTGATAGTAATGATGGTTCATTGATATAATTTTGTGCTTTTGAGAGATGGACTAAGGCTTTTATAGTTACGAGCTTTTGCCGGAAATACATTGTTATATGCTGTTTGTACAAAATGTTTTGAAACTGTTACTGTAAGGCTGAATTTAAAAATGTTCCAAAGTGACTGAGAAATACTGTAATACAATACTCATAATATGAAAAATGTTTGAATATGTTTATATCGATTCAAAACTACAGTATCATCATAAACAGAATCAACTAACATTTGGAAATGTTTTTTACTGTTGACTGGAGCTCACTGTACAAGTGAGAGAAGGGCCTGGAGCTCTGACAGACAGACAGACAGACAGATAGACAGACAGACAGACAGACAGACAGATATACATATAGACATATAGATAGATAGATAGATAGATAGATAGATAGATAGATAGATAGATAGATCCAGTATAAGTAAGACAATAGAAGTGGAAGAGCAGGGGCATCAGCGACAATAGACTGTTCCATATCACTAATGGTAGTTTGTATTGCAGTGGAAGGATAGCGTGTGTGTGTGTAGGTGGCTTGTAAAGTCTAGAGCTGCTGTGTTTTACAGCCCCATTCCTGCAGATGAGCAGCATCAATCTTTTCTTCATCACTGGGACCAGGCTTGGCTGCTACACACACAGACAAACTCACACATGCGCACACACACACACACACACACACACACGCACACACACACACACACACGCGCGCGCACACACACACACACACCATCTGTGACACACAATTACATACATATCACAAAGACAGCCTTTCGCTGTCTCTCTCTCTCTCTCTCTCTCTCTCTCTCTCTCTCTCTCTCTCTCTCTCTCTCTCTCTCTCACAGATGCATGAAAGTTTATAACCATGCAGGCACACACACACATGCACGGAGACACAAGTCACACACACACACGCACACACAGAGCAGATTAACACAGCAAGGTGTGCATTGGGTAGGGTAGGGGGTTGGGGGCTGGCGAACAGAGAAGTCCGCCCACAGTAAAATATAAAAAGTTTTGAATTATACATGCATGCTGCCAGTGACAAATTGAGAGAGGGATTCATCATAAATCACAGCCGTGCCTCACTGCCTATGGAGGGGGATTGCTTGCAGGGCAGCAGGCTGAGATTTAGGAGTGTGTTTTTGGTAGGTGGAGACATGCAGACATGCAGCCACAGCTAAAACCAAATATGCTCTCCAAAGCTATGACGTGAACAGATTATTACACATTTTGCTAGCATGTTATTTTGCTGTTTTTCTTAATTAACATCTATTTCAAAAATATTTGTTCAGTTGTTATTTATCTGTTGTTTTTTATCAGTTAGTAGCCAATGTTGGGAAATGCAGCCTATATGAATGAAGGTGTAGCCAATCCTTTAATAAAAGAACTAAACTAAACTAAAATGAACCTAATATTTTACTGTAATAATAGATATAAACTATAACACGTTATGATAAACAGTAACAAGAGAATGCTATCAAATCAGGATAATCTGGCAACCATAAAGTGACAGTTAATCTTCACAGTTTATGTTTGGAGCTTAACAGCCCTTCAGACCAAATTGACCACCAACCACCCACTCCATCAGCACGTTAGCTTCCCGGCCCATTTCACCTGCTCCCAGTTCCCAGCGCTCCTGTTGTGGGAATGTTGGCTGTCCGGGTATGTCCACAGTGTGGTCCAGTCATAACCACACACAAACTGACACATCAACTCAAGGATGACATGTTATTAGTGTGTGTGTGAGAGAGAGAGAGAGTGAGAGAGAGAGAGTGTGTGTCTGTTTGGGAAAAAGTGAAAAGGGTAACTGTTGTATAAGTTAGATGTTTTATCTACTGTTTGCTATACCAAGGCTTATTTAGGAGTATGCATGTGTGTGTTTAGAGTATTAATCCCTTTTAAGAAAAAAATGTCTGCGTGTGTGCGTGTGTGTGTGCGCCACGTGCATATTGTATATGAAGACAGCAAGCCCGAGAGAGCGTTGTATATAATATAGAATGACAGTTTGGGCCAAAGGAACCCAGTGATTAGCACCTGTGTGTGGGGGACCCGTGGGGCTCAAGATCCCATGGTTCCCAATGCCTCGAAGCCCAGACAATCGCTTCATAATTCACCAGTCAGGTCAAACTCCCATTTGTACACTGTGATTACAATTCAAACAGGCCCAACACAAACATGGATGACAGGGTAGCCCCCCTCCCACCACGCACACACACACACACACACACACACACACACACACACACAGGACAGGTCTGTGTAGAGGGACCAGATTCTAGTTAGTTTAGCATGCACAGAGAACGATAAGCTAGTGGAATGTGAGGTGAATTGCTGAAGGTAGGTAGATACTGCTAACCCCCCCAACACACACACACACACACACACACACTCCTGAATACTGTAGCCTTCCTCTTGACTTTATTTCCACCCCAAGCTTATAGGGAACCCCACCAGACATTATCGGAAGAAAAAATCTATTTATTTTTTGTGTGAGAATTTTTATATAAATTATTTTAGTACACATTAATGGTGTTTATATTGACCGGCTGGATAATGGCTGCTCCTGAATGTGAAGCCATTCCTTACTTAATGAATAATAGCTGTTTTATGGAACACTGTAACAAACAGTGCTATTGTCTTTCATATTTCCTTTAGATATATTGACAGACAACGGTGGGGTCAGGCGATTTGAAATATTGGAAATATGGGGAACAGTGTAAAAATGTATTATTAATAATAAATTAATGAGAGCAGAAAAGCTGTAGAAATGTAAATTGCAAGCACAATCAGACACACACACACACACACACACACACACACACACACACACAACCACTACTACATCCTTCCATCTCAAGTCATCAGCCAGCAAAGCCACAACAAAGGGGGCCGTTGCTGCGGTGACCTTGGCTGTGACATCATGTGGCGGCAGAAAGTGATGGAGCCATTAGGCGCAGGCAGCACAGGCCCATAAATCAGCCTTTTTCCAATAAGATGCCCTAATGGTCATCCATCATACTGAGGCCTGCTGGGGCTAGCTGCTGGGGCTAGCTGCTGGGGCTAGCTGCTGGGGCTAGCTAATGTAGCTAGCTGCTGGCTAGCTGCTGGGGCTAGCTGCTGGGGCTAGCTGCTGGGGCTAGCTGCTGGAGCTAGCTGCTGGAGCTAGCTGCTGGGGCTAGCTGCTGGGGCTAGCTGATAGAGCTAGCTGCTTGGGGCTAGCTGATGTAGCTAGCTGATGGCCCTATCACACTAGCTAGGGAGAGAGGGGGCTGCTAAGTCTAAGAAGGCATGTTTTGACAACATATTGAAAATCAACAATCAATTATCTCTCAAATTTGCATACCCTTTCTATGGGAATTGCCACATGATAAATATGTAGATTATTGCTCATATTGCTCAGCAGCTCTGTGGCATTTCTAAGTAATATGTGAATGATGTGACATAATGTAAAACTTGTATGTGTATTGTATGTACATTATGCTGAATATGATGCTATAGATCCTTGGAAAGTATTAATGCATACAGTATGCTGATACACTTAAATCTACATGTGATATGTAAAATGGTAGCGATAGGCTGATATCACAATGACAGAAAAACAAAATAATACCTAACTACATACAGCATATTGAAACTAAAATGATCATTGTATTTAGCATTGTATTGTTTAAATCAAAACTTGAATGGCTAGTACACTTAAGTTGTGCTTTAAAACATACGCAGAGCAGAAGTAGCTATCAACTGAGAAACAAAATGAATAGAAGCCAGTTTATATTGCAGGAAGTGGCAAGGAAAAGCTGTGTCTGAATTCAGATGGACAAAGAGAAACCAAGACAGTTGACAAAGCGAGTGCAGGGGTATCACATGACCAACAGTTCTCTCAAGGCTGAGGTCTCCCAAAAAGGTTCGCTGGCTGCCAAACCCCAAACCCTGCTTGTGAGGGATCAGGCACGTCACCAGAAACCTGCTCGCCGCACCGCACTAACCTCACGCTGAAAGCTTCCTACCTAAGTTATGATGTCTGCCCTCTGGAATTGTGGCCCACCATCCTCAGATTTTCTCTCTCAAAACTGTCAGTCCTTGACTTCTTTCTTCCTTCTTCCAAACTCTTCCTATTTGCACCTCTGTCTATTTTCTGTTTTCTATTCAGATTCCATTCTATTTTGCTACCACCCACTCTCCACACACACCACAAATACACACTTTTTCTTCTACACCAGCTTCTTATGAAAATAAAGCCCTTTACAGCCAAAATCACATCACCAGTAATCTGTATTACAATCCCTACTCTTAAAGGAACTGTAAACACATGATGAAAAATGATGTGTGTCGGTTGTACTTTTTAGGTTTCGCCAAGTACAGCAGCCAAAGTGTTTTCTCTGGGCGCTACCTGAGGCGTTATCCATCATCTGGAATGACCTTCCTAATTGGGATTATAGGAAAAAAAATTCAGAAATGTACATTGAGACTGATAGCATTACAAGGGCTTCTTTCACATGGAATAGGAGAGGGAATGTCTCTTGTAGTATGTTGTTTGGTTAACGTGGGATAATGTGCATGTTTGTGGGCATGTCTTAAGTCTAGATGTGTGTGTTTGTTTGTATGTTTATGTTTCAGGGCACATATAAAGTGATACATGTGTCTACCGTACATGTGTTTGTGTGTGATTACATTGAAAGCCAGGCAGGATAACATGAGTCCATTGCAAACTGTTTCTTGCTAAAGGCTTGTGCGCATGTTATAGGTTACTTTTTAATTGTAGACCGTTACGATTACAGTTACAGTTACTAATAGACTACATTTATAACTATTAAAGTCATTTTTAGATTACCTACTTTTTGTAACATAAAATGATTACTTTCCATTACATTTAAATTACTTTACACCTAAACTAGACACAACAAAAATAGAACAATTTGGCGCCAAATTGTCCTATTTATGTGATCGTTTATGTTGCTCCTAGGACTTTATTTAAATTATTGATTGATGGTATTGAAATGTAATGCCTAGATAGCAAGGCAGGCTGTCCCTCAATTAAGCAGGTTGACTCCAATTTGCATACAAAAAGTTTACTATTACTTACAGGCCTCGCCACAAGAGGACCCTGTCCAAGGATGTCAAGTTGACAAACTACATACACTAGACCAATAAAAAAACTGTGACAAAGATAACACTGCACCCTGCGGCCACAACAACCACAAAATATAATTAAAAACCTAAAACTATTTGTTTCAATAAGAAACTATTTAAAGTATTATAATACACCGCTTACCACGACAATAGGGATTCCCCCACACACACCATGAACCCTTGATCAGCTCTTAATAGCTCTGCCTGGGGTAGACTGCCCCCACCTTCCCTTTGTAAATAACACCACGCCCTTACAGAAAGGTTTATAAGAGAACAAACAATTGGTTTTGTGCATTTTTCTTCTGCAAACGTCTCTCATACATTTGAAAGTAGTCCTAGTAGTAATCATCCAATAAAAATAAAAAAAATACCTGTAATCTGATTCCACTATTTTTGCTGGTAACTGTAATGGATTACAGTTACTGATTGTGTTCAACTACATCGCTGCATTCATTGTGCAGGTGCTCAGAGAGGTATTTGAAGGTGTCCATTAATTTAGAACTATCAAGGCGGTCATTTCAATTTTTAAAAACATTGCAATGTAATAGCTATGTTGAAATAAATCCCATGTATAATTTAATTTTAAGATTTTTTATTCAAATTACAAAACACAAAATAATTTTGAGTTTTTTTTACCTAAAATGACCATAAGTGGTCATTCTGACCGCTCAAACATAATATAATTTAAATAATAAAAAGAAATAATAATAATAATAATAATAATAATAATAATAATAATAATAAACATCAGGACACTGCATTTGAATAATAATTAATGGTTTTCTTGTTATTTCCTTGTGTCAAAATTACTGTTTTGTCCATTATGGGGCATATATGCTCCAAAATTAATGAATTCTTTGATATTCATTGTATTGTAATGAATGTTCATTATAATTAAAATGTCCTCACCTGATGTTGTTTATTACCTTTCCTAACATTACAGGTCAATTTATTCTTAGACTTTATATTGATCATTTAAATGTAGGTCTGAACGGTCATGAATGACCGCTTATGGCCCTTCTAGTATTGATAGAATTAAGGGAGTTCTAGTGATAATCCAATACACTTGGACAGCACAAGCACTTTTTATCTGCATTTGTACTTTAGATATTTCTTCCAGTTTTCAAACTAACCAGGATTTTTCCTATATAGTTTTTCCATCTCAATATTTCTTAAATACCCTCCCCCCACTTTCTCAATCTACATTTATTGGCCAGACCCCCCTGTGGGGGCCCTAGTGGCCCCTCTCAGATGGTCCCCATATGCTCCAGCTCCTGTTGTTATTGTTGTTATTTGGCTCTGCGACTCATTTGACGTCTGGACCAATGACAAAGTCCAGGACCCCTTCCAAGTCTATCTGCAGCCCCTCACTGTGTGCATATATGTGTGTCTGTGTGTGAGCAGGTGTGAGTGTGTGCTAACATAAAATAAAATTATTTAAAGTAAAATCCATACAGAAAATGCAAATAGTCTTCAATAGTTGATCTGCGTCCAGCTGACCAATAAGCACCCATCCTATTTTGCCTTACCACTGTGACAAGGTACAAGGACATATTATCTCAGCTTAGCCTTTGAACACTTGGCAACAGCTAAAACCATAACAGTCAGTCTTTATAAAAACCCACTTTAGGCCAATGCCCTGTTGCCCTTGGACACAAAGCAACACACTCAGAGCTTTCCAGACTTTCTCTCCACTGTGATTGCTCCGTCTCTGTGCCCTTTTCAAGACCCCCTCCTCCGATATATGTTGGTTTTCATCACTGTAGAAATGTATTCAGGGAGACATTTATCATTGCGCAGACTGCCACTGGAGAGTGCAGTGGTGGCCATTTTACAGACCCAGTCAGGCCAAACAGGAAAAGAGGACCTCACTTTTGGAGAATGACATTTACATGTATATTTACATTCATTCACAACTGTAGAGAAAAATCCCCAAATGACTGGGGAAGATGACGCAAAAGGTCACAGACTTATGCATTTACATCTGTATGCTGCTGTATTTTTTTTTTCTTTGCAAATGCAATTATGTTTTTAAAGAACTCTTGCTTTGCCTCTCAAGCTTCAGTTAATACAACATATAAAATATCTATATGTATAGACAAAAATGGTTGTGTTCTGCAGAACTACCTAAAAGTCAATGACAGATGTTCTCCCTCAGCACTTACAGTGGAAATTCCCTTAAGCAAGTCAACTGATCCTCAACCACTTCATGCAGTTGAGTTTCCCAGAAGCTAGTAATCTGGTGAAAGATTGTTAAAGAAAACAATTTGATTAATACAAATCTGAAAAATCTAATGATATTGTATTTGTATTGTATTTTGTATTTTTGTATGTATATTCTAAAAGCTGAAAAAGTCTTAATATTTACCATACTAATACAATTCATATAGAATGTCAGAAATATATGGCTTGGACGTCACAAGATTAAATGGTGTTTAAGACACAAAATAACATTTTATATAATTTATTGCCATACTGAAGAAAACTGATGAACAAAATGAATGCTAAAAGCCTGCTGTGTTTAAGTGTAGACGTGATGTTCATTTCGCTCATTTAATGTGTTGAATTACATAATTATGTTTTTTTTTTTTCATCAGAGAACTGCAGCTGTGATAATTCCTTGTTAATTACATTAGCTAACACATTTTTAAATTTCAATAATTCTCCCAAATAACATTTCTTATCTCAAGAGATGCAGATGGCAATGATTCAATTATGAAGGAGATGATGGGAGTGAAAAAAATGTGTTTGATATTGTGGTTGGCTCTTCCTTGCTTTGTTAATTTTTATAACTGAAACCTCTACTTCCTCGTTTTATTTTATTGCTTAATTTTTTATGCCTGGCCCTGACGTCAAGTCAAGTTTATTTGTGTAGCCCTTAATCACAGCTCCAGTCTCAAAGGGCTTCAGAGGCCCACATTACACAGAGCACCAGCAAACTACCCTTTCGCCAAAATGAAGCACAAGCTATTGTCTCATGGGAAGTCCCTGTTAGGAGAAGATACAGTTTTATTATCTCCATTCTGAGGCTTTTTAATGTCAATACTCCCACCAACAGACGACCTGGGCTGAAAAGCTCAAGGCAGAATGAAAAATGATATCTTTTTTATTCACACAATCCGCAAACACGCCATATACGCAGGAATGCACATTTCAACACACACAGATAAGCACACACTCACGCCACATACAGTAGGCTATTTGCGCGCTCCTCCGCTGTATATCCATCGACAAATTGTGTTGGCCAAGTTCAGAATTTGGCCTTGGAAACCACAGCCCACCCCAATCCATCCCAACTCACCCCCTTCATATCCCTCTCAGGAGCCAAAATGGCGTCCATAAATCAAGGTGCTAGATGTAATCTGCAGTGTCCAGAATGCAAGGGGCGAGGCTGTGGAGGATAATGTGACTGGTTCTCCATTGTCATTCAGACCCAGGCACCAGCGCGAAGCGAGTGCCCCAACCTGATAAGGGCCCACACAGACAGAGTCATAAATCACTGACCATGCCAACAGTTCCTCCACTGATTTCACACTAAAAGAGAGAGGGAGAGAAAGAGAGAGATAGAGAGAGTGAGAGAGGGAGGGAGGGATAGAAATTGGATGTATAAATATTAACAAGTATAAAACTTAAATGACATAAGGAAAAACATAGGCTTGGAATGAAAACTGAAAAAGCGTCTGAGCGCAAGGAAGATGGAGAACAACAGGAATATAAAACTGAATGAGGGGGTTGATAGATGGACAAATTATTCTCCTATCTCATTGGGAAAGAAGTCTCTCCAGCCGAAGGTCTGACCTTCAGCAAATGAACACCTTACAGCCCTGCCAGTCTGGACTGCATGTCACTACAAAATGTAATATATTTATTTATAGTTCATTAACAGAGCAATGTTTTTTTCTGTATTTCACTTGTGATTGTTAATCGGATTCTCCAGAGTTGACCATGTCTGTCTCAATTCTAAATCCAAAAGACATATCTCTTTGATCCACATGAAAAATATGTGCGTTCCAGGTTTTAATTGTTAATTATTAGTGTATGGTTTAGTCACTGTAAGTGGTCTGAAACCATGTGCCATAGAGAGCAAAGAGGGGTCGTACACTAACGGTCTGAGATAACATAATAGGGTCTCAGATTGTTAGGTGAAAGAGGAAGGGATGCAGTTGAAACTGTATGTCCAATTTGTGGTGTGCTATGATGCTATGATAAGGATTTTGTGACCATGTGTGCCCAAACGTTCTGGCTTTAAAGGATTTTTGCTTTTAGACAATCATTATAGGTACATTTTTATTTAGATAAATGCTCCAAATTAAATGTTCCAACAACACCATCATTTAACTAAATTTAAATGAGATTAATTAATGAATTTATAATATTCCTGTGTTTCTTTAGAGAGTCATCAATTTGAATATAAAGTAGACAACTTTCGTTACCAATTCATCCTCTTCTAAACAACCGTAACGTCAATTCAATCTGAAATCCTGGTTGGGGAATCATGCAATAAAGAGCGCTCCTGCCCCCCAGCCTTCCCACCTTCACCAAAGATGCAGGTCTTTGTGTCATGCTATTTATCCTGCCCCGCCGGCCTAGTTCGAGTGGCAGGTCTCACTCAGCACAGCCTCTATTCAATCATCCCCTTATTCCTTATTCATATGCTAAATCCCTATAGCAGAGCCCCTTTGGCCAAGTGCAGTGCACGCTAGATGTTAACACGTGTAATCCCCCATTAACGCGGACGAGTCAGAGAATCCTCCGTGGACGCCCACTCTCCCCTGGGATTAGCCCTTACAGAGCAGAGGGGTTGATGGGTAATGGTTCAGAGAAGCTCCTCTCGGTTTCAAAAGGACCCCTTTAGAAAATCTCAGTTGAGTTCCCCGAGGATAAGGTTGTTTTTCCTTCAAAATCTTTTCTAGAGTGCAATCCTTCTGATTGTGAATTTTGAGGGAACAGTGAGATTTATAAGAGATTTAAATCATAAATCCAGGGAATTATAGATACTGAACTGTGATGGTAAAACAACAAATTAAACCCACCAAACTGAATACTGCAGTTTGCAGTTGCTATGGTTAATATACCATTTTTCTTCATAATCTCTTCCTATTATATAAATATATATGTAAAGCATGTATGTATGTATGTATGTATGTATGTATGTATGTATGTATTATTTAGTCGAAGATCTTAGGAAGTTGTTGTAGATCCAAACAATATCAGTCACAAAGGAAAAGAGCATAACAGTTATAACCTGAAACCAATACTAATTTATGTCCTAGATCATTCACAACCGTGAGTGATATTGGTACAAGATTTCAAAATGTATGTGATGATTATCTATAAATTCTGGGTAAAAGTGTAGAGCATGTATTGTTTAGTTACACTAAAGAATGTAATTAAATTGCATATTGCATAACCTGTTGTTTCCCTAATAAATAAAACACAAATTAACCTCCCTTGTAACTGAACACAACTATCAGGAAATCAAACATTAATCACATGCAGAAGCAATGTGACTCCACAGCACACAGGATAGCAGGGTCACCAGCAACATAATATTCCTCATTCGAACGTCTGACATTACATAGCATCAACAGGGTGGGTGGGGGTGTCCAACAAACGTGTTAATTGCAGACACCCTTTCACAGTGGGCCAAGTTCTTTACACATGAAAGATCTCACATCATATACAGTGAATCAATGGTTACATCATGTCTGTGGAGAGACTGTGTTTTGGTCTGGCCTGTCTGAGCACTAGACCTGTAAGCAAGGCTCATTGGGTTTCACGTTATGTGCCCTAATCCGCCCGGAGACTATCAAAGGAAATATTAGATGGAAGACCTTGAAAGGGTTTGCGACATTGTAGAGCGCTCCTGGCCTGGTTTCAAAGCCCTGGTTTTGGTCAAAAAGATTTTCTGGCAGTTGGGTCATTCTTAATAAACTGTAACTATGGGAGTCAAAGAAGAGTTTATTAAGGTACATAAATCATTGTTTACACTAAAATTGCTTTTTATTGAGCTGAATATTAATTCAGGGACAGTCAATTGATAACATAGACAATATAAACTAGTTGACATTTAATGAATTCATGTAACAATGTCAGCCATATTTTTGTTACATGTACAAGATACAAGGGATCTGTTTCAGACCACATTTCTCTAGTGACTCGAAACTCGTCTACTGTGATATGAAGTTACCAAATATATGAAAGTCAGAAGGCGTTACAACATCAGGCAGCCAAGTTCAATGTGTCTGTCTGCCCTCCTCCTCCAACGTGCTCCAGTCTAACCCTGGGAATGTTGAATTATCTGAATCATGAGAACAAGTACACAAAGACCCATAAGGATGGCAATATTGGGTATATAACCTCAGACCCCCAAACAAATGTTTACTTGACAAACCTCTTATGTACTGCTGCCATCGCTACACATCCACTCCTTAATAGGTTATCCTGCAGCAGTCTCATGTTCATACCTTGAAAACTCTCTGGATGATCAAGAAAGGAAAATCCAGCCTGCACCATCACATCGCTTTCTTTTGTACCTGTAGCTGTGCACGGCTGAGCATCACACCTCAAAAGTAACATTAGAAATATATAATTGGCTGAAAATATGCAGGTCATCCCTTCTTGCTTTATGTTGCTTGGGCCTGTCCTTCTCCCAACCACAGACTCTGAGTAAATATGTGAAGAGAAAAAGGCCTTCTTTCTGTGTCTCGTGAGAATGGTCCAGGCTGAGGCATTTTACATCATTTCTCATTACTGCATTTTCCAAAAAGTGCAGCGGGGCGGAGGTTTACAGTTGGACTATTCTGGCATTGGGCTAATCTCGTATACTTCACTGCTGCTAGGAGCTCCTCAGAGGGCCATCAGGACAGCTCATTCTGAAAGCACACTATAATAATAATATTAATATGAATAAGTAATTACAAAAAATAAGGTTTAAGAATGTGGCTTCGGTTGAAAAGTTTACTTAGAAAAGAAATTTGAAGAAATGTAATCTGAGGGCCCATTATTATGGAAATCGGCCATTATATGTATCTGTATAATACAAGCCTCATCACATACCAACATAATTCAACCTGCTCTGTGTGCACCTGCTGAAATAAAGTCATATTCCACAACTACTTCATTCAAACAGTAGGCCTGTATTGCTTTCTAAGGGAAATATTGTAGATTTTGGCCTTTAAATTATGATTCAAGTATAGGAACATTTATCAAAAATATTTTTATTGAGGAACTATATCATTGTATTAGAGTATCATATCAAATTAAACCCACAATGTACCAATACTTGAAGTAGAATATTACCTTTCTGTATGCTCATACTGTGTTATTGACAGGAACAGTGAAATGTTAGTTAACCTCATAAGTTCCGATATTTTAGTTTTAAAATGAAGTTGTTTTGTGCAAGGCATTGTAATATAAATCGCTCCAGTCCCTTCCCTGCTAATAGAAGCTATTTTTCACACCTTCCTCATTTCATTTGTAGGCTGTTGTGTGATGGTGTCCCAGCATAGAGGCTCTCCCACTTCAAATAAGGCTGGCACAACATGGCTTAACACTATTAATATCCCACAGTGCCACAGCCACAGTGGTGGCATCTGTGTTCGCCCCGCCCCACCTCCCCACCGCCTGCACTGCCTTCCTCGCCTCTCTTACACCCGATTGCCGACTCCCCGCTCGTATTGTCCGTCTTGCATGGATGTGTTCTTCTTCTTGTGGTACGACACACAGCTTGGCAAAGGCCAGTTGAACCATTGCCAGCAGCCACATGCCGGGCAGGCTACATCCATCTTAGCAGCAGAAAGTTAAGGGTATAAACTGCTATCAGTCCCAAGGCCGAGATTTAAAAACATGTGTGGTGCAGTCTTCCATGAGCAAAAGGTCAACCTATCATCATAAGTAAACACATGAATAATGTTAACATTGTTTAGTTCTGTTCATTACAATTTAGTTACAGTACATGATTTTAGTGATTTCAGCTCTTAGCAATTACTCTTAGAGCAAACGGCCATTACACAATTATCCAAGCTAATACTTCATGCTATCTTCAGCTAACAGCGGCTTACGTTTATGATGTTCCCAAAATGAAGAACAATTTGGACAACTGTCCACTCGCTTATAGCCCTCCTGTTTCATTAGTTTCGCTTTAATTGGTTTTTTTTTCCCTTGATTAAGATAATAATTAATATGCTCAAATTTGCAGCCATCTGTCAGGTTGGATGATGTACACCGTCAGTGGGATTATGGGTAGATCGCCACCCGGATAGCCTACCAAGACCTGGTCGGAAAGATGCGTGTAGTCGTCCACTACTCAATGATTCAAGCACTAATACAATTAAAACATTTTTTTAATAATCTTTCAGTGTCGTTATATATTTTGAAGGGAGAGAAATAGTTTGGAATTGAAAAGTCCAACCTAGTTAGTAGATTTATTATATTAGATTAAATTAATAGATTTAATTCCATGACCTATACATATGTGTCCTATGTAGCTGCTCATTAACACTGGTAAGTGTTTTTAAGATTACACCAGTTATATAAAGACACAAATACAAGTATGCATCTGCTACAGTACATGTTCTAATTCTGGCTTCCTGGAAGCAGGCAAGGCATAATTATCATGCACTGGGTGTAGCGCGAGCTGCTTGGTATTGGCTGTTATAGAACGTGCAGACATTGTGGTACATAATGCATGAGAATCTTAAACAAGATATGTAAGTCTGTAACATTAACAACTGACATAATCTTGTATCCTTATTATGGCTAATTTTTCTTCTAAAACACAGCACTTGTGCATTTGCGAGTTTTTTTGTTTTGGTGTTTTTTTTGTTTTGACTTGCAAAAATGCATATGGAAGATTCAGGTATTTCAACCATCCTCTTGACCCAAAAACACTAGTTTCTGTGTTTCATCTAAGTGCCTGCTTATATGATTACCCTGGACTTGTTTATTGGCTATAGGCAACATGTATTTTAGTCTATTTAGCTGAAATCCCCAAATAAGACTTCATTACAGGGGATAATTAGCACCATAAACTTTTGACCTTCACAAATTGAATAAGTAGAGCTAGGCAGAGCCCAGGGTTAGGTAAGCCTAATTTGAAGCCTTTGAGTGAGGGGCTACGGTACCCACATATGGCTTGGATCGACTTGATTTGGTCTCCGTTACCCCCCTAAAAGCATAAACAACCTATCCTAGCTGATCAACTTCAATGGATGTTTCTGCAGAGGAGATGAAAAGGAAAAGGAGCCGATAAGAGCATGTGATAAGGCGAGGCCATGCAACCCAGACATTTAGGAAGTGGGAGCTGCCGGTCAATTGGACCCGTCCATGGGGCCTTGCAGCGGGCTGATGAAACGGCTCCACTAAGGCCACACACTAACGATGAAGCAAGGCTGCATTAGAAACGTTTACTTTATGTTTTGACATTCTTTTGATTAGGTTCTTTATGATCAAAATTCAGATTCTGTTCTGCCTCTGCGCTGCTCATATTTAGTTAGGAACGTAATCAGTCTGTGCTCTGACTGTTTTATGATGGGAGGAGGTCTCCAGGTTTTATTGACCTGATAAACTACAGATGAGCCCGTCAGACCAGTACTGTGTGCATTCTCAGCAACACCACCTACTAGTTAGACACGTCATGAATGAGAACTGACGTGGGCTAATTTCTTCTGGATGCATTCCACAATCCCCCGGCAACCCCCCAGCTTGAAGTCCGTGAAGACTGTCGTATGCAATGGCTGGGAAGGGGGCTGCGGCTAGGACGGCAGTGATGGACGAGGTGTCATCCGCTCACAGCCCGCCCATTCTCATCCACCGTGGCCTCCTGTGTCTCCTGGATGTGGGCATACACACTCACATTCCTGACCTTAGCCAGGCAATCACTCACTGTTTCTACAGCTGCTGGCAGAGCAGGCTTCACCATAAGGAGCGTGCCAGGCACCCTGTAGCAGCTATGGGCAACTCTTCGGTGCTCATGTATCATGGAGTTATCTTAAAACACAGGTGTCTGGGGTTGCGGGCAGGAAATAATAATAGTGCATTAGTAAATGGATACGTAAAGAGAGGAATGTACAGTAGAATGTAATGTTTGTTTTCTTACAAATGTAACCAAATTGATTATTAGTAAATACAGAGATAGAAAGGAAGAAAAGAAAGAATAGAATATAAAGAAAAGCCTACAGACAAACATCATAGCACAGCAAGCATATGAGACTTGCTGACCGGCCATTAGTTAGCTAGCCAGACAGACAGACAGACAGACAGACAGACAGACAGATATTAAAAGCCATTTGCATTGCAGTCACACTCAACTTTTCCCGTTCTCGTATTCTTTTTTCCAGCCGTGGCTTGTTGATATTGTTGGCATGAGAACAGGAAGCCCTACAGTGTAGCTGCCCCATGACCACATATGGCATTCCTTATATCATTACTTCCATTAAGTCATTAGGAGGGAGTCGAAGCACAACCTGTTAGTTAGTCACATTAAATAGTTAACACTTTCCCGACGGTCTGACACGTCCTCCGCAGCACACATCACTCCGTCCATATAATTAGGAAAATGGCTCTTAACAGGTCCGCTGTTTAGTAATGGTCTCATTTCTCCCCCCTCTCTCAGAAGATAGCAAACTACAAGAAGATGTCACCATTAGCTGTTCACGCCAAGACTAACCCCCTGAACCCATTTTGGCAAGGCCTGATCTCGCCTCACCCCACTTTGTAATGGCCTCAATAAGCCCAAGCCCACCTTTTATAGGTCTTTAACATATTTCTGGAGACCTTTGATCGCACCACCATCATTTTAACCCCCCTCCCCCCACCCCCACCCAGAGAGAGAGAGCATGAAGGATGGTGAGAAGATCTGCTGGGAGAATAACACAACCACGCTTTCATCTCCCACACACACACACACATACAAACACACACACACACACACACACACACACCAGTCCTCCATCTCTTCATCTAACGCACATCCACCCCCCCACCCCCCACCCCTTCCCCGCCCTGCCCTTCCCCCACACTGCTTCTCTGACCAAATTAAATTGAAAGCAGATGGAGCGGGCCTGGGCTGTGCGTTGTGTCAGATTGTCATGGCGCATTAACCATGATTTCACATTGAGACGGTCTGCCTGGCTGGAAAAACAAAATAAAACAACCAGAATGGGGGAGGAAAGAAGGTGAGAGGAAGACATGGAGGAAACTATAGAGAGTGAATAAAGGGGGTAGAGAGGACAGATGTGTGTGGTACGCTCTTGCTCGCTCAAGCCTGCTGGTCACAGCTGGCAGGGCCTGTGATACCAATGCCACATGACACTGGCCTCACATTAAGACCAGCAAGCAGGAGTGGTGCCATAGCTGCACAAACAGGACTTTACACAGCACATCTGAATCTAAGCGTGTCCCCAGTGTGCCTCCACACACTTTCTATTTGTATATCATTTGTGGCAGGGATGTAACTGTTGGATACATTTCAGTTTTTTGGATACATTTATTCTAGTATGAAAAGTTATGTGGGCAAAACTGATCAATAATAGTGAGAATAAAATGATATGTTGTTAACTCCTTGATATTATTGATTATTACGACTTGATATTAGGGTGTGACGTTACACTGATACGTCTGATCATGAGACGAGATGACACGATTCTGGGTTCTCGAGAATTTACTAAAGGAGACAACATTTTAACTTAATTCAATGACAATGAAATTGTAAGACTGGAAAAAAGTGTTATTTATTCCACTGAATGTTGCATAATACAAAATTGTGTAAAGCACTACTTTCTTACAGTGCTTAAATATTTTTCATGTCTGTCACTGTCACCGTTTTCTACCGTTTATCTCCGTCTACTGTACAATCATAGTTCTTTGTCATCCTTTGTCATTAAATGGCAACATGGCAGCAATACAATATTGATTACATTTACAACATGAATACAAATATGTAATGACTGCATTGTGTTTTTGTTTACAAAACAAAACAATAAAGTTCACTTTCTCCTGATAGAACCTTGCCCTTGCAGAGATAGAATGTAATACCCTCCAAGATATCAAAACATTTATCTTCTTTTTCAACCCTGAGGATCAACGCTCCACTTAACCTCCCAAGGGATGAAATTTCAAGTTTGACTTCAAGCGTCTCATTGCAGGTGTCATTACCCCAGCTTATAATTGACAGAAGCATTAACATGTCATTAACACATAAGTTTAGACTTAAAATTGAACCTTATAATGAGGCCATCATTCAACATTAATAGATTAGTTATCATGGGTAATGACTGAGGTGTCTTTGGTTGTCCCCGTAGGTCGGCATAAAGAATACTCTCATATTGTTGGCAAAGGGATATCACTGCTTTGGGAAATGAGAATAGAGGTCACACAGGGCCAACGTCAAGAGGCACAGATAGTCACTGACTTCCATGGATAAGTCAAACGGTGACAGGATAATGAATATGATAAGCAATTTGTGTGTGTGCAGTATGCAAATAAACATTTCATCAAATGAAGTCAGGATGTGGCCAAAAGTTGTTGTCCTTCAGGACATGAGGGGGTGCACATATATAAATGTTGTCACATACACATACATGTAACCATTAACTAACTAACCATTTGAAATTTTAGTGTTTTTGTGTTCTTCATTATCATTATTAAACAAAGAACATTATTTAAGAATTGTATTTTATCTTGTGAATATAAAGAATAAATATTAAAATATTGAATGAAAAAATTAATTATTTGGTGCCCACAGGAATACTTCTGTTGTTTTTCTTCAATGGAGGTACTTCTCCTGAGTGTTTGCACCAATGCCACATACTAATCACTGTAAAACTGGAGCTCCAATGTGGTCTTGTTTACGCCAGGCCCTGAATTAAAGACTACAATTAATCTTGCGGAATGCCTTCTCTCACCTCAGCCCGAGCAATGATTGATTAAAGCTGCCTTTAGCATGGCAGTGGCCAGCCCTATATAGAGTTTCACCACAGGCTCTGTGATTGGCCCATTCCCCTGTTGGGTGGCTCATGGACCTTTTGAAGAAATCACAACTTCTATTTTCCTATCCCCCTCCTGTGATGTGAAAAGCAGGTAGGTGCTCCCTGACCTCCCTGTCTTTCCCCATTCCCTCCTTCTCGGAGCCCTAACGGACATGGTGATGGATAGTACTTCACTCCTCTGAAACACATTGTTTTCTTTAGCACAGCAGGGTATTCTATTTGCAGAGGCCTGGACGTTGAAGTATTATGGAGATCTATCATTGGAGAGGCACTCTGGTACACGTACCTTCCTCCCGCAGAAAGAGTAGTGATCCCAGGCCCTCTGTGGTTCCAGCCAGGCTTTGCACATGGCCAGGCCTGACTCATCTTCTGAGCATTTCTTTTGTCCTCCTCATAAGTTCTTAACAACAGTATGTAAGCTATGTAGCAAGTAAGGTTTTTAAATCACGAAATAATATGTGACATTTATGTCTCACATTCTCTTTTAGTGTAAAACACATCTGTTAAGGACATGACTTACTAAAAGGGTTAGTGTTATTGCCACTTGTGGGTCCCCGCACCTCACTCACATACATGGAGATTCTCCCTGTGGTCTTGTGTGTACACATTGCGTCCAATCACATCCATTTTAAAGGAACAAGGTGGTTCTACAGTACATTAGAAACACTACTCTTTGGACTAGAGCTACAGGTTGGACTCCATCATTATCAGCTCATCAAGAGCCCACTCACAGCTCATGTCTCTGGGTGCCTCCTGGTAAAGCAACCCCCTTTGTGGTTCTCTCAAATTACTGTGTCACAATTACCCAAATGGACGACTTCCAAAGAGAGATTACCCGGCCCAAATCTCCTTTTAGCACCTTGACGCACAAGTCAAACTGTGGCGGCATTTGTTTATAGTGGCAGATGACAACCTTGAACCCATAAACGCTCAGCGGGACGAAGCAATGAAGCTGTTTGGAAAGGCCCACCTCGTGGCATTTCCACTGGCCTGTTCCCCTTGGGAGAGACAGAATACATATACAGAGAGCGTGATATGTTTTACATGCCCTGCTCTGCGGGGACACATGGCTGTTTCACTGGTGCTGAAGGAGCAGGCATGCTGGCTCTGTTGAAATAGACTGAAAATGATGTGAAACGCAAACAAGACTCATTGACTTTAGAGACGCCTGGACGGAAGAACGAATAGACTTAACAAATACCATATAACGTATATGTTTTCCTGTTATGCAAGTGTAAATGTGATATGCTTCTCAATCCACACCAATATAGTTTGCTTAATTGTTTTTTATATGGCATACATGCACGTACACGCACATACAGTGCACACGCACACGCACACACAAACACGTACACAGACACAGGCACCAAGGAGGCACAGCCTTGCTTTGCGACCAGAAGACTAGGGAACTGAACTCTTGACCCTTCCTCCGGCTGAGAGGCCCAGGGGGCTGCAGTATCAGATCTGATCCAGTCCAGCCAGCCTGGCTTAGCTCTCCCTCTCTCTCTCTCTCCCTCTCTATATTCCTCACTCTCTCTCTCCTGTCCCTGCCCACAGACTCAACAGCTGGCACATAGCACACACAGGCGTCACTGTGCAGCAGCCCAACCTTTTACAAGTGTGCTAAATGATCTCATGCAATGATTCACCAAGACAATGGCAATAAGTATATTTTACACTAAATGTTACATCCATGATGCAACAAATACTTTCTCAGTGAACACTTGACACTATTAGCAAGTGTTCATAATCACTACCAATGCAACAAAGCAAAAATGTCCATAACATGTTACTAAATGATTCTGTTATTATTGCAATACTATAAGACTGGCACTGTGTTTTATAAGCATATTATCAAATTAGATTACATTGCAGAGGTGAATCACTAGAAACTAGAAATGTGCATATATATACAATATCTGCACTGTGTAATGGCTTCATTTCAACAGCTATACAATCAAAAGCTAAACATTACAATTACTAGTAGTCAGTAATATATATATATATACTGTATTTTTATTTTTTCTTTATAAAAAATAAACTAAAAGAAAACATGAATGTATAGAATATGTGGATAACTGTATATGTGATATGGAAAACACATATTTTATTATACTATGTATAGTTATAAAAATCTGTAAAAACATATTTGTAAATACATTACAATCACTAATTTATGTAATTATTAATTACAGTGTTTTATTGTCTTATAATAGTCAGTATACTTAAAGAATATTTAAATACAATTACTGATCAGTGTATATTTGTCTCTTGCATTTGTATGTAAATTAAAATTGTTTTCACAAATCCATTAAAAACAAACATAAAAAAAACATCTCTCAATGAAGGCACTCATTTCATATGCATATAATATTAAAACAATGAATAAGGATAATTATAATAACAATGTGGCAAATAAAGTCAAACAAAATGAATACATCTTGATTAATTTATTTTAATATAGATATTAATGATGAATTCTTGTTGTTATACTGACATTAATATGTGCCATGATAGATCACCTCTTGCAGAACATAATTATTCATAAGTATGTTGATTGTAATTGTAATTGGTGAATAGCTTGCTGCTGACAAGACAATTAACAGTTTTTTACAAATAGAAATGGAAACATATAGGAACATTGCACAAATGATACATATGAACCTACCCAAATATATCCTACAATATAGTGGAACAACAGCAATCACATTCAGAGATTATAGTGAAGAAGACAAATAGACATGGCCTGAATGCTTACCTTAACTATGTTAACTTTTGAGAAATGAATGCACTAAATTCATTAATAAGTAAAAATCTACATGGTGGTGGGAATAACATTAAAATGTGCATGTGATCGAAAAAACATTTGGTTTTGGATTTATTTGCGCTGATATCTAAATAAAACAAGCTTTTTCAGATCCTGTACTGCCAAGGACACACACTCCACACATGGACATCTACTGATGGGGGCATACAGCACATGGTTGTCAGGGTTACAGCACCCCCTGCTGGTTTTGGCTGCCCGATTAGGCTGTCTGCCCATATGCCCCTACATGCCACTGCAGACTTCATAGATGTATAAATAAGGGAGACTGTGGTTTGATGAAACACTTGACATACCGTATGCTTCCTGTACATGTGATTTATCTTTCTATTTAATAATGTTTGTGCTACTGCAAATCATCTAAATAGAAAACATCACAGGTAGCATACATTAAGCATACACCACCCCCAATGCTGTGTTAAAAACCAATAGCAGTTAATAATTGAGATGATATATGTGTTTAATTGCAATTGTCCAGATCCCAGATTCCCTACTGTACTGTAGATTTGAGATTGAATTAATACATCTTGAGCAGATTCAAGAGAGCCAAGAGCAACGTAATTTTCAAATCTGACTGGAATACTATGAATATACCCCTGAATCTCCCCATTTCAATGACTATAATCTGTCTCACCCTCATGGTTCCACCTGGGACTAACCAGACTTTAGATCAGGAATATCTGACACAGTGGCACTACTATTCCTCCCATGTGGGGGAGATGGGTGACACTCTAGGTCTTGTCATTAGCCAAGAACGGGCTGCTCTCTCTAGTTATGGGCTGCCTCCTGTGATTTCGCACGGAGCATGGCTGTTCTGTTGTTTCATTATCACAGAGGTTCACATAGCATGGAGTGCCGCCATCATTATCCATCAGCCTTAATGAGACCATCCTGCTGCTGTAAAGGTCAGGCAATTACCGCCAGAGCCGCTTTCATCCTCGCAAATGCGAGGAGGTTGAAGAAGGATCGCTGCAATATAGACACACAGACACACACAAACAAACACTTGCATGTCCAGTGTGCCATAGCAGTCCATATGTTCCAGATGACCTGCCACAGAGTGTTCAGTTTGATTTAAAATATATTAAACCATGTTTATTTCTACTAGTCCTCGTCCCTTTCCCCTAGACTCTATTCTGTAATGTTCACTGTAATGTGTCATTGTGATTACGGCTGTGTCAATGAACTGAACTTAAACAAGATGGCAGCTAATGTGGCAACTGAAGTTATCTACATCTGTACTTCCTTATACTTCTGGGTATAATGCCCATAGTGAGTTGATATCTGGTAATGGATTCCTTGGTTGTTTGTTTGCCAGCTAGTTGTATGCCTTGGCAAGAGAGCAGGTGTACAGTAATGTGTGTCATGTGCAGTACATGACAGACCTGTAATTGGATCAGGCATTGGAACTTTGACCCTTGGCATATGACATGACCAAGAGGTTGAATATAT
>JAODLL010000007.1:709702-725966 GCA_026546735.1 Forbesichthys agassizii | reverse complement strand
TTTTAAAACCTCATACTCACCCCCCCCCCCCCCCCCCCCCCCCCCTTCCCCACCCCAGATGAGCGAGAGGCCGTCCAGAAGAAGACCTTCACCAAGTGGGTCAACTCCCACCTGTCCCGCGTGTCCTGCCGCATCACGGACCTCTACATGGACCTGAGAGATGGACGCATGCTCATCAAGTTGCTGGAGGTCCTGTCTGGAGAGAGGCTGGTGGGTAGCGCACGCACGCACGCACGCACGCACGCACGCACGCACGCACGCACGCACGCACGCACGGTCCATTTGTGTTATAATGCTGGTGAGGCAGATTAGTGTTTCACAGGTCTTATCAACCTGATAATTATTAACCTGGTGTTGAACTTGGTGTGTTCTCTCTCTCTCTTTGTCTCAATTCAACTTTGCTTTATTGGCGTGAAAGTTCAAAGACGATGTTGACAAAATAAAATTCTCTCTCTCTCTCTCTCTCTCCAGTGTGCTTCATGCTGTATTGTCCTCCTCCATATTTTTCCCTCCCCTCTGCTCCCATTTCTCGACTCCCACTCTGCCATTGAATCTCTTCCACGTTCCTAAAAGGAGCAAGTCTCTCTACCAGCTTAGTAGTTTTAATTTAACGTTGCTCCCTTTGTGAAATGGCGGCCCCTCTGGTTTAGAGGCGCCACTGCAGCTCTGACGTCGTTTTTTTTTTCTCCTCCCTCTAGAAGAGATTTTATTATATACCTATTATACTTGTATGTGAATACTTATTGCTGTATGTTACCCTAGTAACCTTCCTGTCCAGAACAGATTACAGCGTAATATCCAGAGACAAATTAAGTTAATGTTTTGCCCATAAAAGTATTATATATTGCTGCTATAAATGCATTTCAAATGACTGCACCATGAGTAAGACCTTCATGTGTGTGCGCGCGTGCACGCACCACACATCTCACCATGTCTTATCTGCCTCATAGTAAAATCTCAACGGCCACACCAGGGGTCATGCTAGTGATCTTGGCTCCGGGAGGGAGGCATGTCTTCGGATAGGATCACACCGTTAGTCAAATGTTCAGCGCCTAAATGGGACGGCTCTGTGTCCCGGAGACTTGTGCTTGTGTTCACTTGGGTCTAGCTCTTCCGTTCGCTGGAAAGGCTGACGCCGCAACATCCATAACTTTGTTGATTACATGACGCCATGATGATTGGCATTATTTCAGGTTGTCGTGATGGGAATTAATATTGTATCGGTCAATCGGTGATGGCACCCACGACCTCATATCATTTCAGAGCGCTTCTCTCCAGCGCTTGTTGCTAGGCTACACAAAAAAGAAATAACACTACATGAACTCCAGCGCTGTTCCAAAAGTTTAACTGTTTTCAACTGAAAGCGCGGGGACTCAGGGCTTACCTACATAGACCTTGTGTTGAAAATAGGCTCTCACAGCACTAAAATGCATTTTTTGGACACACGCCCTTACTCGCTGATTGGGACCTCTTCTCAGGGCCCTGTGGGCATGTACTGAGGGACGCATTATATTAACGCTATCGTTATAACAATTCCACGTTGCACAGTATCATCGGAAATTGTGCCTAAAGTATGCACTGTCCTGTTTAATTTTGTGGAGAGATGCGTCCGATGGCTGTGTGGCTTAGTTTTGTTTAACTTGGACAGAAAAATGTGACTGAAGAAAACAGCGACCCAATGGAGTTTGAAGAGGAAACGCTAGGGGCCAAAATGCCTCTCTTCGGTAGCTTGGAATTACTGCTGCTGTTGCTGTAGCAGTGCAATATCACATTTTGTCAATATCGTGCAACCCTAGCGTCTACCGACCTCGCTTGATTGACACATCCCTGACTTTGTCGGTTTAGCTGCACCATTTAAAGGCATATTTTTCCTCCTCAATGAACAAGATTCATAACCCGATATTTCACACTAAACTTCTCACGCCTGTGCTGAACACGTTGAGGCTTTGAGACTTCCCGTATAAAACATAGAATTGTATTTATTTGTTATAAGTTCTAGTGTCAAAAAGGCCTCAACTTGGCGGAACTTAGTTAAAATACCATGAGCATGATTTATATCATACACAATTTGATCATGTGATGTTCTCAGCTGTGGAATGTACTTTGGGGGAAAACAGTAATATCCATTCACCTTGTAGATGTCATTAATATGATTAAAAAAATAAATACAGAAAGTGACAGCTAGTAGTGTAAACGCAATGTTTAATAATGGCCCTTCAGCGTTGATATTAAACAATCGATTTGAAAAGTGACAATTTCCTTTTTGTTTTTTTATAACGGTGACACTGAGCGGAGAGGAGAAAATGGAGGATCAACAGTGAGCTAAGAAGGTTATGGCGGTGGGGGGCAAAGAGGTTACGTTACATTTATCATACAAATAATGTTTATTTTCTGCGGGGAGGACAAAGCATGAGGAAAATAAGTGAGAAGTAATGATGGAAAGACCTTTTAAAAAAAGGTTAAAACACGGACATAAGTGAAAACTGGAGCTAGTGGCTGTCTCACCGAGGCCACATCAGGATACTGTCATTGCTCGCCTGTTGTCATGGCAACTGGAGTACATTAATCGTGCGCATAAATCTCTCTCTCGCCCGCCCTCTCTAGTACTTTGTCTTTCTGCTGTACATCTCCCCTACATCTGCCAACAATTTTTACCCCCCCCCCCCCCCCCTTATAGACAAATTGTTTTCTACAGCGGGAATCCCAGAGGTGGCAAAAAAACCCACAATGGGCCTCCATTTTCAAGCAAGGAATTCTCAGATTTCTTACAGTGCTGCGGTTTCCATCTCAGAAAGACCCCCCCCCCCCCCAGTATAGCTGTCTGTAACAGCCACTACAGAGCGACAACGTATCGATCCCCCAGCTCTTCAGCATTTCTACGGCGTAGTTGTCACAGGGTAGTGACACGTGAACACGTCATGGGCTTACAGGGGGTTCTTAACGGTCTGTCTGCCACAGAAACATGCACACGCATTCAGTGCATGAGCGCGCACGCAGGCAGGCACGCATCACAGTGACCCGACAGCGCTGGGATCGGAATGTAATTAAACAGGCTTTAATCCGTCCACCATTTTCACTGTACAGCGTTTATTCCTCCTCTACCCCCACCTCCGCCCCCCAACCTCCTCCTCCTCCCCCCCCCTTCCCCCGTGACTCCAGGGGTTTTTGCCAACGGGGGGGGGGGGGGGGGGGGGCTGGGGGCAGTTGGGTGAGAACGATCTGACCGGCCCCTCGACCCCGAATTGCTCTCAATGCACGGAAGGAAGGAAGGGGGGGAGGGGCGGTGGTTGGGGTTGCTGTCAGTCTGTCTTTTCACCACATGTCAATCACACGCGAGTGATGGAACACACTCTTCCAGCCAAATTTAGACATTTATTATTTATTTAGTTAAATGAAGGAATAAATGTTCTGCTATTAAGTGACGGGGAAGTAAGGGAACGAGTCAAGGATGAATGGAGAATATGGAGAGGGGGAGGCAAAGGGAGGGTGAAGAGAAAACAGAGAGAGAGGACCAAAAGACGTTAGGAAACTGTGTGGTGGGGTTGTCAAAGACATCATTGAGCAGGGCGGGGGAGGGGGGTGGGAAGGGGGGTTCGCCTCCAGAATCAAAGCATTCAGCTGAAATGGAGCCACTGTTCATGAACCCATGTTCTGGCCGCAGCTCATCTGACATCCAGCGCGGTCCCAGAAGGCCTGCGTCTGTAGCCTTCTGCTGCTGCTGGAGCACACAGCTCGCCGACACTGTGCCCGTCCCGCAGCTCGCCGACACTGTGCCCGTCCCGCAGCTCGCCGACACTGTGCCCGTCCCGCAGCTCGCCGACACTGTGCCCGTCTCGCAGCTTGCCGCCACTGTCAAAAAACCTGATGTAAAAAAAAACGATGGACGGGATTGGGCACAGAGGAACACTGCTTTACCTGGCTCCGTCAATAGGAACACAAAGTAGACCGCTCGCAACAACAATGCCCTTGGCTTTGCAATGCGTTTCAATGTGTGTGGAGGCGCTGAGGAGGGATATTATTTTGATTTGAGTTAGCAAGTGAAGACAGTTAGCAAGCATAGAAACAAGCAAGAGAATAACTGAGGAAATAACAGAGGAAATACATTGTAGACATACGCATAAATACAAAGCTCCTACTATTGTTAAGGGGGCCAGGGCACGTACCTTACCACGGTACTTCTGAAGTATCGAGACTAAACATACGTGCGTGTTTGATTCATAAGAAAGGTGCACTTTTCCTTAACACTTTGTGAGTGTCTGCTGAAATAAACCGAATTGAATCTAACAATATATTTTCAATGGCCACCAGATTTTATTTATTTATTATTTATTTTTTTGTACTGCTACAACACATGGAAACAGTGGATGTCAGTGTGGTTTGTGAGTTCAGAACACAAATAAAAGCTTTCTTCAAACAGACATTGAGTGATTTACTCTGACTGGAGTTTTACTAAAGAGTAATGTCACTAGCAGTTCATTTACTCCGTGTTATCACTAACAGATTAGTGATTAGTTAGTAGAGTTACTCTCGGCGATATCACTGGGAATACATTACAGGGCTCAAAAGACTACTCCTGCCAAAGAGAGAGAGCACGGCTTCAATAAAATTCATTAAAATGTAGAATGCGCACTGAACAAAACCAGAATATACACTTGTGCAAAGCCTTCTGGGACTAGAATATGTCAGGACCAAATGCATGTTCAAGTGTGCACGACTAATGCGGTGCCTCTCTGTGATAATGGGCCCCCACGCGAGAGCCATCCTGCTATTGTGGACTACATGACACAGTGACACAATACCACTTTAATGTAGAAAGCATGGTGTTCAAATGCCAGTCAGTGCAGCAACCTCTTAATGAGCTCAGCTGGGCTGTTGCTCTCTTACAGAGCAAGAGGACTGTGCTGTTGTACAGATAGTTTTACCAAGTGTGTAACGATGCTAAATTACTCGTTATCCTCGTAATTTCACTCTCTTAATGTTTCCGTTTTTTTCTCTCTGGTTTCTCTTTTGTTCTCCATGATTCCTTTCATATAACCATAATGTGTCATCATGAGCACATCAAGGGATGATGCAAGCATTAAAAATCAGTTGTTATAATGCTATTATAAGTGTATTATCAAAACCATAAGATTTATTTTTTGTCAATCTGTCTTGGCATTGCAGGATTCTGTTTAGATTTGGGTGCTGTTATTTAAATATTTATTTTAAAGGTCAAACATCCATGTTGGACACAGGGGCTTGTATTGTTCATGTTACAAATGTTGGGGATTTAAATATCTATTGGACTTCTCTCTCCTCCTAAACAATCCACTGCTGGTGGAAGTATGCATGCATATATGTATGTATGCAGTGGATAAGAAAACGCCTAGACACCCATGGTAAAATGTCAGGTTTTTGTGATGTAAAAGAGAGAGAAAAAATTAGACAAAGATATATCATGTCAGAACTGTTTCCACCTTTTAATGTGACCTATTATATTTTGTAACTATTCCATTAAAAAACAAACTGAAATCTTTGGGGGAAAATGAAAAATATAAACCTTACAATAACCTGGTTGCATAAATGTGCACACACTCTTATAACTGGAGATGTGGCTGTGTTCAGAATTAACCAATCACATTCAAACTCATGTTAAAAAGATGTCATTACACACCTGCCATTTAAAGTGACTGATTTGTGATTAATCACAAATAAAGTTCAGCTGTTCTAGCAAAAGCCATGGTCCTGTTAAGCATGTAGCTAAGCCTGTTTCTAAGAGACCATTAACAAATTAGCCTACTCAAAATGTTATGCTGGCGCCGCGGACTATTACAAGGGGCAGTAAAATGAAGAAATGAGAACATTAAACTAAATATCTCCATCCAAATGACAGAGCCGTACAATACATTGTCAAAGCTTTACTGTGATAATGGTATAGTAATAGTAAATTATGTAGTTAACTAAACAAACACTACAGTAGGTCCTATGTAATAGACTAGTAGTCTAATAGTAATAGTAAACTAAGATTCTATCTGTGATTTCCTAACCAAATAGTTTGTTGTAGAATAAACACATGCTAATATGTAAATATGAATGTGAGCAAGCAATTTAAAAATGTCAGATTATATTTCAGATATTATTAATTATTTCAGTCAAAGTGGTATTAAAAAGGTCTTAGTCCTAAATATAACTTTGAGAATCCTGGTGTGTGTGTGTGTGTGTGTGTGTGTGCACTTGCATGCACGCACTCCGCTGTATTTATAATTGATCTAGGCTATAAACAGAGGATGTAATGGTGGAAAAATAAAACGCCCAACCAATGTTATCAAATGTTGAACTCTTGATTCTGTAGCTTCCTTACTGATATTGAGTACTTCCGCTGACGCAAAAAATAAGCATTGTTTGTGGGCCGGAATCTATAAATGACCTCCACTGACGTCTATTGTTTTTCAACTCAGTTGACATCTCTGCTGGTAATATGTATTCCCAAATACTGTGAGTAGAATCAAATGGTTTGTAAACTGAAGCTGTAGTTGAAGTAAGTGTTTGAGAATCTATTAAAATGAATGGAGAATTAGAACCGTTTTGGGTCCTTCTTATGGTATTTGATAAATGCAATGCATTTATACATCGCTGTTCCAACTAACCGGCTACTGAATAAATGGAAATACATGATTGCCTCACATTCACCAATTCACATACCTACCACACACAAAGGGTTCATTGCAGCAGATTAACAATAACCCTTAATTGACTTGTACAGTGACATAGAATGAACATCCATCAGGATAGATAGCCGAAAGTCCGTTTATTTCTCAGAATCATGGCAACAGAACTGTAAGTGAACTATTGTTGTTCCTCAGCCTAAACAGAATAAAGTATCTTGCAGTTGTAGAAGGTGTCTTATGCTCTCGAGAAACAATGGAAGTGTGAAGGTTGAGCGGTTAGTTATCAGCAGGGATAGTTATTCTAGAGAACTCTTGCTAACTTTGAGCTCAAATCAAAAGAATATCCATTGAAACTCATTGTGAAGCAAAGCGTAGTGCTACGGCTTTGTTGATGTGGACGGTGTTCGCCACTTTGTTTACGTTCCTGTGTAGAAGTGTTGGATTATTTTGTCAACACGCACAGAGGACGGTAAACTAGCGAAATGCCAGGAGCTAATTGGTGAATTTGACGAAATGTGCATTGGCTTACACTTAGCTTGCAATAGGTGACAATACCTTTTATAAATAATGACAGCAGGGAAAACGATAACCCTTTACAGACCGCAGGCGGTATATTTAACAGAGTAAGTGAACTCCAGGTGTGTTTCTCGTCCTCCAGCCCAAGCCCACCAAGGGCCGCATGCGTATCCACTGCCTGGAGAACGTGGACAAGGCCCTGCAGTTCCTGAAGGAGCAGCGCGTGCACCTGGAGAACATGGGCTCCCACGACATCGTGGACGGAAACCACCGGCTCACGCTGGGCCTCATCTGGACCATCATCCTGCGCTTCCAGATCCAGGACATCAGCGTTGAGACGGAGGACAACAAGGAGAAGAAGTCCGCCAAGGACGCCCTGCTACTGTGGTGTCAGATGAAGACTGCAGGGTGAGTTGAACCAGAGTCTTTCTGGCAACACCTCTGGGCAGTTATTAACGAAGTTAAGTTATTAAGACCCTGTTTAAGTGAATGGGCAGGGAGCCATTACTGCACTTTCACTGGCCAGCAATATATACAGTACAAACTGCACAGACAATAACCAGTCACATCTGATTTAAAATCTGCTTAAAATGTTTGGTTATTTTGCCTGAAAATATTTATTTGTGCTTTTGTGTTTGTGTGCGCGATTAGCTTAATACATTAACCGTTCTTCAGCCGTTATAAAGCAGACAATTGGCTCTTTGAGGGATGGGCGGGATATGTGCCTTCAAACATTAGCGTACTGTAATTGTCCCAGAGGCTATCTCTCCAAAAACCTGTCTCATCAGAATCTGTCTCTTCTGTATACTGTATCTGGTTATAGCCTGATTGACCTTATCAGTATTTTTTCATTATATTGTCTATTATTATTATTATATAGAAACTGATAATTATGGATGATGGCTACATTCTACAACTTTCACTTTCTTAGTAAATAGCCCGCGGACAGCAAATGTGTCAATATAAATGGAATTATACCCTCTAGACCATCTGCTGACTGAAGCAATGCAATGTTCCCATCAATGCTGTAATGTTCCCACTTGGACACCTGGATGCGATGCAAGTGCGTCCTGTGTCTCATGAAGGGGCTGAATCAGCTATATAGCCAAATAGACAATAGACGTGTTGTTAGAAGCGTTCATATCTCTCATTCTCTCGCCAGCTACCCCAATGTCAACATCCACAACTTCACTACCAGCTGGAGAGATGGTATGGCGTTCAACGCCATCCTTCACAAACACAGGTAAAACCACTGCTAGCGCTTGTGGTTTGTTTTTTGACCACATTACAGTATAAAGCCGTGGATAATACAGCTATTGGCTCTAAATGTGTCAGAGCACATGGCGCTGTAACACCAACATGTGTTTGCTTGTTTGTTTACTGTGTGTAATTCAGACCGGACCTGATAGACTTCGACAAGCTGAAGAAGTCCAACGCCCACTACAACCTACAGAATGCCTTCAACCTGGCCGAACAGCACCTGGGCCTCACCAAGCTCCTGGACCCCGAAGGTAGGGCGGGCGCGCGCACACACACACACACACACACACACACACACACACAGTCTCTCTCTCTCTCGCACACACGCACTTGTATTTACTTTGACTATACAATCTGACATGGCGTGCGTGCGTGCGTGCGTGTGTGTGTGTGTAGACATCAGCGTGGACCACCCAGATGAGAAGTCAATCATCACCTATGTGGTGACATACTACCACTACTTCTCCAAGATGAAGGCCCTCAAGGTGGAGGGCAAACGCATTGGCAAGGTATGTTTACACCCACTATCATAAAAGCGTGTCTGGTTCACTCTCCAGTCAGTGTCATGTGACCAGCGACATCTCCAGTCAGTGTCATGTGACCAGCGACATCTCCAGTCAGTGTCATGTATGTGACAATAACCTTTACCTTTTAGTTCATGGCTATACATAATGTGTGTGCAGGTGCTGGACAACGCCATCGAGACGGAGAAGATGATCGAGAAGTACGAGTCCCTGGCCTCCGACCTGCTGGAGTGGATCGAGCAGACCATCATCATCCTCAACAACCGCAAGTTCGCCAACTCTCTGGTGGGCGTCCAGCAGCAGCTACAGGCTTTCAACACCTACCGCACCGTGGAGAAGCCCCCCAAGTGAGTGGCATACATGCGCATGTACACACACATGACCACAGACACGCACGCGCACACACAGTACATGCAGCCACACTCATGCATACACGTATGCCCCAAAAAACACACAAGCAGACACACATGCACGCCCTCACTAACACACACACATATATACAAATACATTTTTTGACACTGATCCATGAACAATTTCTAAGCCAGTGATCTTGCAAGTGTCCTATTTTGACTCTTGGCCTCATCTGCAGTTTGTCACATAATTCAGTCTGTTCACCGTCGAGGAAGACTCCAGACGAATCATAAGCTTGAAGGGGTCTTTGACTCCAGAAGAGCTTGAGATGCAGTTTTAAACTTACGTGTATGCACACACACACACATGCACACGCACAATCTCTCGCTATGGGAGATGTATGGAGATTCCTCTCCATTCCTTCTGAGCTTAACAACCCTCCAGGTATTCCAGCACTTGCTAATACAACCCCTTAAATCTAATACTGACAGAGAACATATTTGTCTCTGCCAGGAAAGAGTCTGTTTTAAGATGATTTCACACAAACAGCTGCAGAAAATAACCTATCCACCTTAGGAAATGGCTTTGTGTTCAGTGTAGATACTAGTGTCCAAATGTGTTTCTCCTCACAAGAGATATAATTGTATTGTCTTTGTGTTGAGAACATACTAAATGGAGCTTTGGAAAATACCTTTTATCAAGACCTAACCTTTTAACTAATGTGATTGGTTTTGTGCATCCTTAAAAGCGTGAAAATAATCTTGGACTAACCAGTCTTTGAAATGGACATTTTATGGCAGAATGTTTTTTCCTGTTCTTCAATTAGTTTTGTATGCACTCGTTTGCATTTCTACGTGATCACTTTTAGTTTGTGTGTGCGTGTGTAGATTCACAGAGAAGGGAAACTTGGAGGTGCTTCTATTCACCATCCAAAGTAAGATGCGAGCCAACAACCAGAAGGTCTACACCCCCCGTGAGGGCAAGCTCATCTCGGACATAAACAAGGTGAAGTGTAATGCACGATAGTATGCTACCTGCTTGTGATTACGTAGGTAGGAACCTCCCTAATCACCAGGAAGAATCATGAACAAGGGGTCTCGCGCTCATGTGGTAATACTGACTTATTCCCTGATCACACAGAGGCGCGTCGCCAGTAAAACCATTGTTATCCCATGGTGTGGCGCCACGCTTGGTGTTTTGTGGCGCCATGCTCAGTGTTTTCAAGTTAAAAACTTCTCAACTTTTTAACGCGACGTGTTGCAAAGGGTTAATTTAGGCATATCTACACAAAAGGTTTTTACATTTTAAAGTTCTACGGCTTAGAATGTAAGTTGCTGAATTTGAACACACCTCGTAACAACTATAACAGTCAGGCAGCCAGCTACTGTATGTAATATCAATACAAGGAGCAGTCACGCTTATAAAGTGGGGAGTTGAAGGCCTCCAATGTTGCTCACACAGTACATTGGCTCTCCGTGTTGCATTGAGATGTCTCTGTTGACTTGTGTGTTGCATTGAGATGTCTCCGTTGACTTGTGTGTTGCATTGAGATGTCTCCGTTGACTTGTGTGTTGCATTGAGATGTCTCTGTTGACTTGTGTGTTGCATTGAGATGTCTCTGTTGACTTGTGTGTGCATGCACGCGTGCATTACAGGCATGGGAGCGGCTTGAGAAGGCGGAGCATGAGCGCGAGCTGGCTCTGAGGACCGAGCTGATTCGCCAGGAGAAACTGGAGCAGTTGGCGCGGCGCTTCGATCGCAAGGCTGCCATGAGGGAGACGTGGCTCAGCGAGAACCAGCGGCTGGTTTCCCAGGTAACCAGCGCACATCAATGTGCTGTAGCTGCAAACAGCAGGGAAATGCTCTGACATAACCCAAATCCTTCTGTCAGAGCACCCTCTGGTGGCTGTACGGAATACTGCAAATGAAAAATGTTAATTCCACCAGTGAACACAAATATGTACAGAATATGCATTATTTGTGCATGAGTTTAACTAGCCAAATATAGAGGTTTGATATTCAATTAAAAATGTAAGTTTGTTCCAATTTTTTTCCTTCACTGTCTCTCCATTAACCCCCCCCCCCTCCTCTCCCCCCACTCAGGATAACTTTGGTTTTGACCTCCAAGCAGTAGAGGCCGCCACTAAGAAACATGAAGCCATAGAAACGGACATCGCAGCCTACGAGGAGCGTGTGCAGGTGGGTGTCCAGCTTGCTGTGGTTTGTACTGTTGCCGTAAGGGATTGTACGGCCAGGGGTGTCATTGTTTTGTCATATCTGGGTCTACTTCTGAAGGAACTGGTGTTTATATTAGCTTTTGTGTTGAAATGTGCCTGAAAATCTTGACCTCCTCTTCTCATTTGTCCATTAATGTGTTGATTCATCCATTGTCTCTGTCTGTCTGTCTGTCTCTCCCTGTGTGTGCCTGTCTCTCTGTGTGTTTGTCTCCCTCCCAGGCGGTGGTTGCCGTGGCGAGGGAGCTGGAGGCGGAGTCGTACCACGACATCAAGCGCATCACGGCACGCAAGGACAACGTGATACGTCTGTGGGAGTACCTGCTGGAGCTGCTGAAGGCCCGGCGCCAGAGGCTGGAGCAGAACCTGGGCCTGCAGCGCGTCTTCCAGGAGATGCTCTACATCATGGACTGGATGGATGAGATGAAGGTGTGTGGGAAGGAGCATTTCTGTAATGTTGAGCAGGAACCTTTTTAAAATCCTATTTAGGGTGCTGTTTAATATTAATATTATAACTGTACATGGTATTCGATGATGTGAAAATTCTACACCGTGGCCATTTTGTAGACATACAAGACTTGAGGGCTTAGTAGTGTGCATATATCTACACAGTGTTGTCAATGCAAATGCTAAGATATAAGTTTGATTTGAGTTTTAAGTGGCCAGCGTGTCTAAATTAAGTGTAGAGGTCGGGATCCATATGATATAAAAGAAATAGCTGAAATAAGCCGTGACAGGGCAACATCTGTCTGACCTCTAACCCCCTTCCTGGTGTGTGTGTCCTGCTCCGTTTGACCTCTGACCCCCCCCCCCCCGGGGTGTGTGTCCCTGCAGATGTTACTGCTCTCCCAGGACTACGGGAAGCATCTGCTGGGCGTGGAGGACCTCCTGCAGAAGCATGCCCTGGTGGAGGCCGACATCTCCATCCAGGCCGACCGCGTCAGGGCCGTCAACAACAACGCACAGAGGTTCGCCCACGACTCAGAAGGTGAGCTGGTGGGTGGGTGGGTGGGTGAGTGACAGGCAGGCAGGCAGACAAACAGACAGACAGACGTATGGTAAGACAGACAGTTGTGATAGATGTAGTAGGTAACCAGAGAAAGAAAAGTCTGTTTATTCACTCAATTTTAAGGCCGCCACCCACTGTAGGCGTCAACGTGCGTCAAGAGACGCCAGCCTTTTAGTTCTTTTTTGCACTGGCAGCGTGTGACGCACGTCGACGCCAAGGTTTAGAGCGCGTTTCTGCTTCTTGAGCGTCAAGCCACAAATGCACATGGCGCTTGGAAAAGGTCAATTTGCCTTCACGTTTCGAACATTGCGTTCCTTGACGCGCAGCCGAACGACGTTGCCTGTGGGCATCGTCCTTTACATCATTGGCTCCTCTCTACACCCTCCTCTGCAGGCTACAAGCCATGTGACCCCCAGGTGATCCGGGACCGCGTGGCCCACATGGAGTTCTGCTACCAGGAGCTCAGCCAGCTGGCCGCCGAGCGCAGGGCTCGCCTGGAGGAGTCCCGACGCCTCTGGAAGTTCTTCTGGGAGATGGCCGAGGAGGTGTGTGTGTGTGTGTGTGTGTGTGTGTACATTCTCTCTTGGAGATGGCCAAGGAGGTGTGTGTGCGCCTGTGTGTGGAATTAATGGGACCTATTTGAGGCTTCAGGAACATACAAGACCTACTTGTTTGTGAGACGCTGTGTTTAATCAGCAGCAGCAAAACATGACGACCTTCCCCCTCCCCCTTCCCTCACCCGTGTGGCTCCTCAGGAGGGCTGGATCCGGGAGAAGGAGCAGATCCTGTCCTCCGAGGATTGTGGGAAGGACCTGACGGGCGCCATGCGGCTGCTGAGTCAGCACAAGGCGTTGGAGGACGAGATGTGCGGCCGGGCGGCCCACCTACAGCAGACCATCAAGCAGGGGGAGGAGCTGGTGGCTGACCACCACTTTGGCGCCGACAAGATCAAGGAGCGCATCCAGGACCTGCAGGTGCAGAAATAATGATGCATAAAAATGACCTTACTGGTCAATTATAAACAGACCAAATAATATTATTTTATTAAATTGTATGTTGTTTTTTTCCAAACTAATGAATAAAATTAATGGAATTATATTATTATTATTATTATTATTATTATTATTATCTATATAAAAAATATAAAAGGCCAAAGGTATTGTTTGTTCCTTACTTCCTTCCTTACATCCTTCCTTACTTCCTTGCTTCCTGTGCTCTAGGATCAGTGGGCAGCCCTGGAGCGACTGTCTGCAGTCCGCAAGGCCCGTCTCCAGGAGGCCTGCAACCACCACCAGTTCCAGGTGCGCACACACAGACACAGTATAGTCACAGACGCACACACACACACCTCTATTAAATTGTTTATTGTAAATGGAGATAATAACTTTAACTATTAACGTAGAGTAGATAGTAAGGTGTGGTAGTGGTTGTCTTGTGACTAGTGATCTAGCTTCAGTGTTCTGGAAGAGAATAAGGTGTGGTAGTGGTTGTCTTGTGATCTATCTTCAGTGTTCTGGAAGAGAGTAAGGTGTGGTAGTGGTTGTCTTGTGACTAGTGATCTAGCTTCAGTGTTCTGGAAGAGAGTAAGGTGTGGTAGTGGTTGTCTTGTGATCTAGCATCAGTGTTCTGGAAGAGAGTAAGGTGTGGTAGTGGTTGTCTTGTGATCTAGCATCAGCGTTCTGGAAGAGAGTAAGAGTAAGGTGTGGTAGTGGTTGTCTTGTGATCTAGCATCAGTGTTCTGGAAGAGTAAGGTGTGGTAGTGGTTGTCTTGTGATCTAGCTTCAGTGTTCTGGAAGAGAATAAGGTGTGGTAGTGGTTGTCTTGTGATCTAGCTTCAGTGTTCTGGAAGAGAGTAAGGTGTGGTAGTGGTTGTCTTGTGATCTAGCATCAGTGTTCTGGCCAAGCACGTCAGTCCACGGCTCCTCACTCTTCTCCCCTCGCTGCGATCTGGTCGCCAGGCTGATGCGGACGACATCGACACGTGGATGCTGGACGTGCTGCGGATCGTGTCCAGTGTGGACGTGGGCCACGACGAGTTCTCCACGCAGGCGCTGGTCAAGAAGCACAAGGACGTGGCCGAAGAGATCGGCAGCTACCGGCCCGTCATCGACGCGCTGCACGAGCAGTCGCGCACGCTGCCGCCCGAGCAGGCCAGCTCGGACGAGGTACTATATATTGTGTTTGTAACCCTAAGTGACCTTTGCCCCTCCGGTCTTACTAGAGACGTCACAAGCCTAAATATAAAATGCACTTTGCCGTTACGTGAAGCGTCCAGGGTATGGAATCCCTGCATCACCGCCTCCCCCTGCTGGCTGTGTTTGCAGGTGCAGGGCCGCCTGGCGGGCATTGAGGAGCGCTACAAGGAGGTGGCGGAGCTGACGCGGCTGAGGAAGCAGGCTCTGCAGGACGCGCTGGCGCTCTACAAGATGCTGAGCGAGGCGGATGCGTGCGAGGTGTGGGTCGACGAGAAGGAGCAGTGGCTCAACAGCATGGAGATCCCCGAGAAGCTGGAGGACCTGGAGGTGGTGCAGCACAGGTGGGGTTCAGAGAGTGTGTACGTCAGTATGTATGCATGTGTGTGTGTTTTGCGTGTGTGGACGAGGTGCACACGCCAACTATTTGGCGGCCACTCTGGTCATGAGATGTAACTGCAGTTTGTATGCATGTTATGCACCGTCATAATAATTTAATCAGACTACTTAGTCTCATCCTGGTCTGCATGAGTGGCTGTGATCCTCCATCTTTCTCACGCTGCCTCCAGGTTTGAGAGTTTGGAGCCAGAAATGAACAGCCAGGCTTCAAGGGTTGCCGTGGTAAACCAGGTTGCTAGGCAGCTGATCCACAGTGGCCACCCCAGCGAGAAGGAGATCAAAGCCCAACAAGACAAGCTCAACACGAGGTGAACTGACGAGTCTGGATCATTCTTGTTCAAATCCCTTTTTTACAGTCCTCCAAGTTTGGTTTAGCTCAAGCTTGCATACTGTGTGTGTGCGCGCACACGCACGCACGCACGCACGCACACACACACACACACACACACACACACACACACACACACACACAATATACACAGTATACTCCAAGACCACAGGGGAAGCTCAACTTCCCTTAGAATTTTATTTAAAAAATGATATTTTAGTATGTTTACTAAAGAATATAATTAATTCGTCATATTTAATTCAATAGCAATATTTTTCCCATGTTGTAGCCTACATATTTGTGCTTCCCCTGTTTCTAAAAGGACCAGCCGCCACTGATACACAGATAGTATATGGACCAGCTGCCGTTATTCTGACCCGTGGAATAACGTCCACTAATATTGTTACCGGGGTGTCGGTTTACAAACTGAGCCTTAGCTGCAGCCAGGATGTTATTAGTGGGACGTCATCGTACAAGTAATTGACTTCTGTTCCATGGAAATGTCTCCATCCAGGTGGAGCGTGTTCAGAGACCTGGTGGACCAGAAGAAGGACATCCTGAACTCTGCTCTGGGAGTGCAGAACTATCACCTGGAGTGTAACGAGACCAAGTCCTGGATCAAGGAGAAGACCAAGGTATCCGTGACGACGCCAGTTCTGTGTTTATCTGCTCCGCCAGTAAAAATGACAAGAGCACCAATAGAATTGCAATAGAACTATAACAACTATACCACTATTATTACAACTACTGCACTAGAACAAATACAACTACCACTATTATTACAACTACTGCACTAGAACAAAT
>JAODLL010000007.1:677402-690688 GCA_026546735.1 Forbesichthys agassizii | reverse complement strand
TTACCAATGTGGGTGACACAGATTCTGAGGGAGCACCCTATGGCATCGACTGGATTTCTATATTATCAATAATGTAATTGTCCGATTAATCGGAAAAATAATTGATAGATTAATCGACCAAAAAAAAATAATCGTTTAGTACAGCACTAGTAGACATAATCTGATGGTGTGTCCCGTTTCTGTTGCCCCTAGCGACGACCTGCTGGAGGACTCGGACAGCGAAGAGCATTCCAGATCAGAGTCTGTGACGGGTATGTTTACAATGTGATGTGACGTCTTTGCTTAAGAGTTTCTTCAGAGGAACCACTGTATCTCTGAGGACAACCTTTGATACAGTAATGCAGATTAACATATTGTTGTATTTTAATAGAGAGCCAAAGTCACTTCCTCATTAGGGGACCTTAGTTTGGGAAGAAATATGTATGGAAGTCAACGGCGAGAATAAAAATATGTATACATCTCGTTAGAATTGTGACACGAAGTACACATTTGATGTGTGTCTATATAAAGATAAGTCAAGGACGTTGCAGTTTGTTGTGCAACTCTAAAGTCATCTTTAGTTTTGTGTGTAACCGCTCAGTGAACTACAGCTTTCACAACAGGTACTGTACACAACGCACAACACATGTGTGAACCCCCCCCCCACCCCCCCTTTCACCGCAGGCCAGCCAAGGGACAGCATGGAGGTGAGTCTGGGCGTGACTGCGCTGAGCGTGTTGCAGCAGCCGGAGAAGCTCCAGTGGGAGGTGGTGGCCAGCGTTCTGGAGGACACAGTCAAGGACCTGGAGGAGCTGGGTGCCAACCCAGCAGCCCACACCCAGGCCAAGGCCCACGGCCAGGCCAAGGCCAAGGACTGGTACCCCGACCACCACAACATTCCCTTCCCCTGCCTGCTGGCGGGGGGCCTGCTCAGCTACCGTGCCACTGACGGGGGCCCAGGAGGCCCGTCTGTGGCAACGGAGGGCGTCCGTAGGACTCAGGAGCCCGAGGGGCCGCTCCACCCCTGCCCCGTGGACATGGAGACCTGTGAACCCAACGCCGCCGGGGGCCCCCATGAGCCGCCCCTCCCCGCGATTCCCACCTCCCTGCCCGCGGGCCGCAGGACTATGCCGGTGCTGCTGCTGTACAGCATCAAGGAGGCGGAGGAGAAGGTGGCGGGCAAGGCGTTCGCCCAGATGAACAGCCTGGCGGGCAAGGGGCTCCACGAGGAGGGCTTCAGCGTGCCGCAGATCATCGAGATGGAGTTCGACACGCACGAGCAGCTCCTGCTGCAGGACCCGCCCATCACCTACATCCAGCAGTTTGCAGACGCCGCTGCCGCCGCCAGCCTGGCAGCCCTGGACTGCCACGCCGACAAGTGGAGCGCGCTGGCATCGTCGGCGGTGTCGTCCACGGCGACCGGCGGGGGGAGCGCCGGCTGCAATGGAGGTTCCGTGCCGCGGCCCGGAACCCTAGTGCAGTGCCTCCGGTTGCCCCAGCAACTGGAGGAGGAGAACCTGTATGTGGACTCAGTCACGCCCTGCTGGGACGGCGTGCACCTCCTGGTAGGGCTCCAGCCGTGCGGCGTGGAGAGCCTTAGCGCAATCAACCAGGTGGAGGCGCTCAACAACCTCAACCGGCTGCACTCAGCGCTGTGCGGCCAGCGTGCCTCGGGGGAGCCCCGCCACGCCATGGCCAACGGAGTGGCGGACGTCCACCTCCCGGGGACGTCCACGCCCCTCATCCTGCCCCCGGCCCAGCAGCAGCTGCCACCGGCGCGGCCACTGGGGGCTGGGGGCGGAGGCTACCTGGCCCTCTACAAGCTCAACTACTCCACGCGCGTCGTCACCCTGGACGAGGAGCCCGTCAAGGTGCAGCACATCCGGGACCCGCGGGATGCGATCACCTCCCTCATCCTGCTCCCGCCGGACGTGCTGGACGGCCGGGAAGACGATGGCGAAGAGGCCGTCGAGGAGGCCTCTTCCTCAGCCGTTAAGAACGGCTCCTCCTGCTTTGGGGACTTTTCAGCCGCGGGGACTGCTTGCGGGGTGGCTACGGCCGCCGCCGGCCCCAAGGAGCTGAAGCGGGCAGAGGTGGCGGGCCTCGGGCACCTGGTGGTGACCACGCAGGCCGGCCACATCATGATCCTGGACCTGTCCACGCTGGAGGTCCTAGCCAAGGTGGAGCCACCCAAGAAGGAGGGCTCCGCGGAGGAGACGGACCCATTTGTCTCAGTCACGTACTGCTCCGGGACGGACCGCCTGTGTGCCTGCACTAAAGGTGAGCGGTGGGGACGCAACGACGTACCGGCGGGCTCCGCATGGAGGGAGCGGAGGAGGATGGATTTTAGTTAGTTATTTATTTTTATTTGGTTGCAGACTTCAAAATCTTGCGGTTGCGGGATGGGACCATATTTGATTTTATTGTTTTACCGGAATAAAAGGATGAGTATGTAATTTGCTTCAGAAGCACATTTAGTAATATTTCTTGAAATTCTCTTCACGCCCCGATAGCAATGACAAAATGAAATGCTCTGACAATACGATTAGAAATACCCCTCGTCTGTGAGAGTTGCAGGAATGTGAACCCCGCGCACAGTCATAAAGTTCGGACCGAACTCAGCAATTAGCTGGCCTAACTGTCTGCATGAGCTACGTTCTTGCGGTACTCTGCTTAATTGTGCACTATCGTGACCGCGGATTCTACCGAAAGCATACAGGCACATACATGCATACATGCTTAGGCACAATGGCCGAAGTACCCACAGTGTCCCGTCGTAAGAGAAGGACACCACTGGAGAAAGCTACACTAAAAAAGAAGTTGTACTGTACCGGTAGCAGAGATTATGTGCTCCTTTGACAAATGCTACTCCGGTGGACTCATCCTATTCATTGCGCGTTCACGTGTAATGGAGGCTTGGTTTAGGAAGGATGATTGCTGCTAATTTTGTTTTTTCCCCAAAAGGTGGAGAACTTCATTTCCTTCAAATTGGAGGTGTCTGTGATGATATAGATGATGGCGACATGTTCGTCGACGGCCCTCTTTCTAAAGGGGCCGAACAGCTGCTGGAGGGGGCCAAGCCCTCTTCCAACCCTTCCAGCCCTGGTATTGCAGGTAGGACACTGGCTCTGTCACAGACTCACTATCTACAACAGGGGTTCCCAAACCTTTGCAGGCTCCTCTAAGTAGCGATGCCTGACTCACAACCCACGCTATCCCCAGAGGTGGCAGAATCATAACAGCCGTGGTATTATTTGAAAGTATTTTAATATAGGCTAGTAGCAGAATACATCAAAGTAATGTGTAATAAACTGTACTTATGTACGTTAACTTACATAAGTACAGTAAGTTACTTAACTGTAATTATGGATAAAAAATTATATTTCTGGTCATTTTCAAATGTTATTTATTTTATGAAAATCATTTCGTGACCCATTCCTGTGTGTCTCACGAACCCCCATTGATGACCCGCAGACACATGCATCTAGATCTAGAAAACACCTGCAATTAAGGTTACCATTCTTTGACCTGGCCACTGCTGGAAAGTCTGAGTTGTGTTGTCTGTCAGAAGCAGCCTGGGGTCTTGTTCTTGTTTGTTAGTTTGTCCAATTGTCTGTCAGAAGCAGCCTGGGGTCTTGTTCTTGTTTGTTAGTTTGTCCAATTGTCTGTCAGAAGCAGCCTGGGGTCTTGGTTCTTATTTGTTAGGTTGTCCAGTTGTCTGCCAGCACCCCTTCATGTGTCCTGCTTCAATTACATTTACAGTATTTATCAGACACTCATCTAAAGTGACTTGACAATCAGTACTTGTGTGAGTAGAAAAACAGGTTATACACCAGCAGTCGTAATCAAACCACATTCTGTTAGAATAATGACAGCAATGACAATAACAGCTTAATTAATAAAGTGCATAGCTTTCTATTTGTTTTTTGTAATATCTAAATGTTTATTGTGCACATTGAATCTACATAGTGTGTAAAATGAGCTTGAATTAATGTGCCTTACCTAATGCCAGATAGATAGAGAGAGAGATTTGTTTAGTTGAGGGTCCAGTCGCCTGCTCGTTTTGACTGCCTCGTTAACAGCCTCTCCTCCTAACCCCCCCCCCCCCCAATATAAGATAGATAGAAGATGAGCTTAGCTGAGGGTCCATCCAGTAGCATCACCTGTGGCCTGGTTGACGCCATTTTGACCTTTAAACTTCAGTTAACCTCTCTTTCTGCCCTCCTTCCCGCAGGAGTGGACCTCCTGGTGGACCAGGCACTGAGCACGGAGAGCCTGACGTCCCTGGTGGAGCTGACTCGCTTCGAGACGCTGACGCCCCGCTTCTCGGCCACGGTGCCGCCCTGCTGGGCGGAGGTGCAGCAGGAGCAGCAGCAGCGGCGGCACCCGCAGCACTTGCACCAGCAGCACCACGGCGACGCCGCGCAGCACACGCGCACCTGGAAGCTCCAGAGCGACAGGTAGCTAGCTAACGCACATGCTAATGTGACCTAGCCCAGCACACGCGCACCTGGAAGCTCCAAAGCGACAGGTAGCTAGCTAACGCACATGCTAATGTGACCTAGCCCAGCACACGCGCACCTGGAAGATCCAGAGCGACAGGTAGCTAGCTAACGCACATGCTAATGTGACCTAGCCCAGCACACGTGCACCTGGAAGCTCCAGAGCGACAGGTAGCTATCTAACGCACATGCTTATGTGACCTAGCCCAGCACACGCGCACCTGGAAGCTCCAGAGCGACAGGTAGCTAGCTAACGGCTAATAGCATATAACCTAGCCTGCGACGGGTAGCTAGCTAATGCACACCAAGATGGATCCTGATCTCCTGTTCATTCATTTTTTTCTTTCTCCTTTCTGAATTAAGTAGGCTACACTTAAAATATATCTGCTTGCTATTTAAAACTAAAATCTAACTTAAATCTTAGCAATTGTATTGTCAACACTGTAGATCTACCCACACTATTGACTCCTTTAGTCAACAAATTGGCTACGGTGTAGAATTCTGCCGACTTCGACTACTACGTTTAATGTACTGTGGTACTACCATCCGTGCATATATAACGTGTGCTGCTCACCCTGCAGCTCCAGCTGGGATGAGCACGTGTTTGAGCTGGTGCTGCCCAAGGCCTGCATGGTGGGCCACGTGGACTTCAAGTTTGTCATGAACGCCAACATCACCAACATTCCTCAGATTCAGGTCACGCTGCTCAAGAACAAGGCCCCCGGGCTGGGCAAGGTCAACGGTAAAGGATCAGCCTCAGTGTGGGAGGGTATAAAGGCGGTTAGTCTTTCCACAGCGCCCCCTCACATATTGAAAGAGTAGAGTAAAACTTTAATGTCCCCGAAGGGCAATTTGGTTTACATCAGCAGTCCAGTCAATACAATAAGTAAATAAATACAGGCACATACAGCATACAATATAGACACATAGGCCTCCACATTATCTTACGTCCCTATACATCTATAGCAGTGTTTCCCAACCCTGGTCCTCGGGAACACTGCCCTGCATGTTTTAGATGTTGCCTTGCTCCAACATAGCTGACTCAAATGAATGGCTCGTTATCAGGATTATAACGAGCCATTCATTTGAATCAGCTGTGTTGGAGCAAGGCAACATCTAAAACATGCAGGGCAGTGTTTCCCGAGGACCAGGGTTGGGAAACACTGGGCTACAGTAATTATCTTACGCCCCATATACATCTATAGAATACTAAAATGTCTCAGAAGAAGGAAAAGTATTATAAGGATCTGTGAGTACATTACTCACAGATTTAATCCTATTTTATTTAAAAAGGCAACAGCTGTTGGGATAAAAGACCTCGGGTATCTGTTAGTAGAACCCTTTGGGTGATGGAACCTCCGCCTCGAGGAAATGCATTGTGTTCACAACTTTGTTTATGTTCCTATTTACGGAGCCTGGGCTGTTTAGAAGAAGATTCTTTTTTCACCACTCGGTAAACTAGTAAGATGCCAGGAGATATTTGTGGAATTTGACATTAGGTGTGTTAGCTTACAGTTAGCTTGCAATGGCTGAGTACACCTTTAAGGTACACATGCAAACCTCTGCCTCCGGTTCCCTATACGCGCGCAGAGACGCCGGTAGACCGGCAGATCCCCTTCCCCCTGTCTCGCGTCCTGCACGCCAACGGGGAGAGGAACGGCCAGCCTCTCCTGCACGACTTCACAGAGGACATCCAGTTCATGGACATTGAGGAGATGCCAGGTGAGTCAGGCTCAGCCTGTTTATCGGCACGACGTCACATGCGCTGGACTTCTGGTACTTTGGGTTTGAAGGCATGACCGGCACGGTCAGGACGTGGGCAGGCAGCTGCTTATTTGCTGTAAGCATCGTCACTCATGAGCCTGTGCACGTGATCCCGGTATGACGCTAGTGAATTTTGTGATTTTTGTGTCCTTCCTTTTATTTTAAGCAGTATCCAACCATACCAGTTTATCAGTTTTTAATAAGACAAACTTCCCAATAAATTCCTCCAGTTTAAATGTAAAGTCTGTTTTGGTCGATGAGATGTTGGTTGTGCATGTCACCGGTCAAGTAGTCGAGTCTTGATGCAGTTAGCTAACGCTATCTCGCAGCTCTGATAGACTAGGTTAACAAGGCTCTTTCTTTACATCCATCCGTCCGTCCATCTTCATCCGTTTATCCAGTCGGGTCGCGGGGGCAGCAGCTCCAGCAGGGGACCCCAAACCTCCCTTTCTCAAGCCACATTAGAATTATTTCTTTGCATTCTTATACAGTAGGAAAACCAATCTAATTTAAAGGTAAATGGACTGCGTTTATAAAGCGATTTTCTAAACTTCTGGCCATTCAAATTGCTGTACAGTATTACCTCACATTCACACACCAGCGGTGATTGCTGCCACGCAAGGTGCGACCAACCACCGGGAACAGTTCGAGATAAGATTAGAGCAGATTGTCGGAGTTTTAGCCCACTTTGGAGCTCCAGAAGTCGTGCTTTTCATGGTGCACAACCTCCCGACACTAGGCCGAAATTGTCTGAGTTTTAGCCCACTTTGGAGCTCCAGAAGTCGAACTTTTTTTGGCGCCAAACCTCCCGACACTAGGCCGAAATTGTCGGAGTTTTAGCCCACTTTGGAGCTCCAGAAGTCAGACTTTTCATGGCACACAACCTCCCGACACTAGGCCGAAATTGTCGGAGTTTTAGCCCACTTTGGAGCTCCAGAAGTCGTGCTTTTTTTGGCGCCAAACCTCCCGACATTAAGGCCAACATTGTCTGAGTTTTAGCCCACTTTGGAGCTCCAGAAGTCGGACTTTTCATGGTGCACAACCTCCCGACACTAGGCCGAAATTGTTGGAGTTTTAGCCCACTTTGGAGCTCCAGAAGTCGTGCTTTTCATGGCGCACAACCTCCCGACACTAGGCCGAAATTGTTGGAGTTTTAGCCCACTTTGGAGCTCCAGAAGTCGGACTTTTCATGGCGCACAACCTCCCGACACTAGGCCAACATTGTTGGAGTTTTAGCCCACTTTGGAGCTCCACAAGTCGGACTATTCATGGCGCACAACCTCCCGACATTAAGGCCAACATTGTTGGAGTTTTAGCCCACTTTGGAGCTCCAGAAGTCGGGCCCATGGACAGCTCGACATTTGGTGAGGAGTTAGCCGGGATCGAACCAGTGACCTTTTTGGATCACCTTTTTCCCCAAAAAGATTCCTAATGCTTGCAAACAGGTAGATCTAGCTAAAAGCAGACAACTCAACCTACAACATATTGACATTAGTGTTATTACATGACATATTCTCCTGATTAAAATACATTCAGCAGTCTTTACTTTGTCAAAACATAACATCTAAAAAATCAAAGTGAAATACCTTTTAGATTGTAGAAGACCTTTGCTCAAATCCATGTACGTACATGTTTATTTTAGGTATGGTAGAAGTTGTATTTCTATGCATGGGCTCACATGCAGATTTATTGGAGGTGCAATAGGTGGTATTGCATATCGTCATCAGCCGAAAGGACTGAGTGAATCAAGGTTATTGAGGGTAAAATGAGTGGAGATAAGTACAGATGCTGAGCCATGGCATTAAAATCATGTTCTCTGAATGGTGCTAAAGTCTGCTAGGCTTTTCATATGCCCTTTATGCGTGTACTCACATTACGCAGTCGACACGCTGGAAACTGGTTTGTGGTCATTCTTAACCATTAGAACTATATGCTCTATTTTAAACGCCTCCTCAATGTGGTGGTTAGGTTCTGCTCCTTTACCTGTCCCCCCTCCTGCCCAGGCTCTGTGCTGTGCCCCTTCCTGGAGGACCACAAGGAGGACATTCTGTGTGGGCCGGTGTGGCTCGCCAGTGGCCTGGACCTCTCCGGCCACGCAGGGATGCTCAGCCTCGCCAGCCCCAAGCTGGTCAAAGGTGACCTGCAGTTTGCACGCACACGCACGCATGCGCACCCAGGTACACGCGCAGACACATGCACACATGCTGCGTACACTAGGGCTGGCCCCAAATATTCGATTCTTCGGGTATTCTTTCGATGGGTATGTATTCGATTTCAATATTGGGATTCGATTATTTGTTTTTCCACATTATTCATGTATGTTTTCCCATTAATCACTACTGTCTTCATATAAACCCACACAACACACACAAATGTAATTGCCTGCCGTACACTGTGTCATCAACACAATTGATTGCAATTGGCTCTGTTTGTAAGAAGAGGGCGATTCATTCAACACACACTCATATTGGGTAATACATGAGGTATATGCTATTTTAGAGCTCTGACTGGTTCAGTTGATGTGTCAATCAAAGTGGACATTTTGAGTGCATGGCTATGTTTACATGTGTGCTCACTAAAGCTAGAAATCGAAGACTACTGCTTTTGTACTTCTTAATTATAGTTGCATGTTTTTAATGGTGTTAAAAAAAATTAGAGTATTCGAATAATCGTTCGGAAATTCTAAAGTATTCGAAACCTGTAAAATGGTATTCGGGACAGCCCTAGCGTACACGTGTGCACTTTCTTCTAATTGAACACAAATGTCTTCTCTTCCTTCTTCACACACAGGTAGATAGACGACACACACAGTGTGTGATGTCATTCTCTGCTCAGGACACTATTGCTCCACTATATCTCTACACAGAACACAGTCTTCTGCTCTATTAATGTGTAAAACACATTCTCCGTCTGCCCCTTTACCGCCCCCTGCAGGCATGGCCGGGGGGAAGTACCGCTCCTTCCTGGTGCACATCAAGGCGGTGAGCGACAAGGGCGGGGCGTCTGCGGAGGACTGCAGTGGCGGGCGTCCTGCGGTGCGCATGGCCAGTGCCAAGCCCCAGAGCGCCAAGGCCCACTCGCTGTCCACACTGCTGCAGCGAGCCCAGGCCACCAAGGTACCGCCCACTGCCCCCTACAGGCCACATAGGTACCGCGCCCTGCCCCCTACAGACCACCCCTCCCTTCCCTACAGTGTGCCGCTGCCCCCCACAGACCACCGCTGGCCACAAATGTAGTGGCCAGCGGTGGTCTGTTCATTTGTCAAAACATTGGGTCACAGCTTATGACCACGTTTATACACTTTTTTTTTTCTTAAAGGGGAAAAACAGCATGTACAAATAATAATCTACTTTTAAGTAAATTTAAATATTCGGCACTTTCACATAACCGAGGCCATTTTGATCAGCACCTCTCGTGTACTGTTAACGCTTGTCTGTCTCCCTCCCTCCCCCCTCCTCCCCCCTCCCCAAGGAAAAGGCCTCGACGTCCAAGGGCGAGCCGCCAACTCCCTCGAAGAAACACGACAACATGCACGGCTGTGACCTTCTGCAGGAGGTGTCGGTTACAATCAGACGCTTCAAGAAGACGTCGATACCCAAAGAACGGTCAGATCAGCCGCCCAAATGCAGCCCCATATCCCTGAAGCTTTGTTGTCTTTGGCTTGAATCGTAGCGAGGTTTAGCTGTAGATGTTGATTGCTGTGGTGCGGTGTGGATAGTGGATGTATGAATCGCATCAAAACAGCATTCGTAGGATTGGAGGTTAATCTGACACGTTAAAATAGGCCAGAATACAGATTGAGCTGCACAGTGGTCTCTGACACTTAATATTACAATGTGCCAGAATTTTACAATCGGTACATCCCTAGTTTATAGCATGAATATGTATGCTTTTAACCTGTCAACAATGTAAATTAAGTTGATCTGTCAGATCAGTATAATGTAAGTTAGCTTGATCTGTCAGATCAGTCTAATTTAAGTTAGCTTGAGCTGTCAGATCAGTCTAATGTAAGTTAGCTTGAGCTGTCAGATCAGTCTAATGTAAGTTAGCTTGCTGTGACACTGTCCCGCCTCGTCCACCAGGGTGCAGCGATGTGCCATGCTGCAGTTCCAGGACTTCCACGAGAAGCTGCTGGACGCGCTGAGCAGGCGGGCCGAGGAGGGGCTGTCCACGGAGCACGCCCAGAGCCTGGTCCTGGACATCCTATGCTGGCTGACTGGCGTGTACTCCAGTGGACCCTGCAGGTGGGGCTAATCCTGCATCCCCCAGCCTCTGGGGGAACGTTTCACCTTCCTGCCTCATGGTGGCAGTATCGCTTATACGTGTTAATACACGCTGTTATCCAAAGTGAAGCCTAATGTCTGGTACTAATGTTCCAGACTGCTATGACGACCTGATAAAGTATCTATCTACTGCACGTACAAAGATTTTAGAATTATACAAAGATGAGTTTAACTGCTAAGACAACGTGCTGTTCAAACCTTGGCGTAACTGCTAACGCAACGTCACTTTTAATTAAATTAATTGTGTGCTATGCTGGGATCTCCCTGACTTTCGTGCTACAAGTGTGTATGTGCGTGCACTATCTTCTCCCGCTCTGTTTGGATCAGCATGTAGAAGACTGGGCATGTTGCATTGTTAGCAGTTATGCTAAGGTTTTATTGGCATGTTTTGGGGGTCTTAAGTATCAGCATCTGGACCAAAACATGTCAGTCCTGGCAATCTCTAACTCCAGAACCCTGCTATAAAGTTTTGTAACAATCTCATTGGTACTCCAGAATAGGGGTCTACCAATTAATAGTTTTGACGATTTATCGGCACCGATTGGAAGTTTTACAAACTATCGTTATCGGCAGAACTTTGCTCTGATAGTGGCCGCGCAGACTGCACCGGTCAGGTAGGATACATCAACTTGAAGCGCTCCGTACACAGTCGAGGTAATTAATTGTGTACATAGGATAATTTATATTTAAATTAGCCTAAAGTTATTTTTTAAGATGCGTTTATATGTGATTTATGATGATGTGTTTCTTGTTTAAAATGTAACATAATTGAGGCTTACACAGAAGACGTCTGCTGCCTTACCGAAAGGATGCCGTCTCTGTTTTGCCTAGTAGCAAGCATGGTTGATAGTATTTGGCTAGCCATTAAATACAGGTCTACAGCACAAAGTTAAGGTCCGATGGCCAGGTCTAAACAACTGTATAGTAAGCCCGACAGAACCGACAGACAAACACCAGATTCAGATGTACGTGACTATTACAGAAGGCCTGTAAAAGCTTAGTGAAGCACTGTGATGATACTGCATTTTTCCTAATGTATCTGAAATACGAGACCTCAATGCTTCCAAAACAATACTCAAAGTACATTTTCTCCAATTTCTTTTTACGGTAATATAACTTAGTTGTTTGAGATAAAAAATAATATTCCTCCTGATTTTTAGCGATCACAAAAATTAAACGCAACTGTAATCCGGTATCATAACAAGCGGTAATATGGCAAGAAAAACAGTAGCATATAGCCTAGCCAGCTAACAGTGGTACAGTAAAGTGAATTCCTATGGTAAATTAACTTAAGTGTCAAATGTTATGTCTCAATCCTTTATTGTTTTCAAAACCCATATTGTTTCCCTTACCCTTCTGTGGTAATTTTTAATCTATTATATTTTCTTCCGATAACTTAAAATAAACATTTGTGCTCATTTAGCAACAAGTTGCAACTTCATGTGATATTTTACTGCCATCTGGTGGACGTCTGATCTAATGTATAAGCAATACAGTACCTCACATGCACTGAGACAGTATACCGTACAGGATTATAATTAATAGAAAAGCTTGTACAACTAGAAAAATGATTACTTGTTGGTAAATACTAATAGCTTGAAAGATCTATGAATTTCATTTTCTGCTGTTATATTGGAATCTGTAGTTACCAGCCAGATTAATCGGCTATCGGATTTAAAAAAAAATTTTTTTTTAATCTCCTCACTATAATTATGTCTGCCTTTAAATATCCACTATCGGTCGACCTCTACTCCAGAACCACAATGAAGGTTCATGTAAATCTTTTTGATACTGCAGATCCCCAATTACAGTTCTTGTAACAGTCCGTCTCTTTGGTACTCCAGATCACCACTAATAGTTCCTGATACAGTCTCTTTGGTACTCCAGATCACCACTAATAGTTCCTGTTACAGTCTCTTTGGTACTCCAGATCACCACTAATAGTTCCTGTTACAGTCTCTTTGGTACTCCAGATCACCACTAATAGTTCCTGTTACAGTCTGTTGCATTCTTTTGTTCGTAGCCTCCGAGAAGGAAAAGAGGGTTTGCTGGCCAAGACGAGGAAGAGGTTGACTGACATCGTGAGGGTGTGCTTCTTCGAGGCCGGGCGGAGTATAGCGCACAAGTGCGCACGCTTTCTTGCACTTTGTATAAGGTAAGACTAGTCATGTGCTGCTCCTCCTCCTTGCTAGCTGCATAGACTTCACCGGGCGTTTGTATACAACTGTACTTGGCATAATGAAGAATGTGCTGATAAATAACCCTCTTTGTGTAGCAACGGGAAAGGTGATGTGAGTCAGCAGGGGTTTGGAGCAGCTCTTCTCAAGGCTCTTCTAGACAACATGCCTTATTTACCCGCAGCAGCGACAGGTGGTACGTAAACTTTGTTGTCTTCACGTGTACTGCCCCACAAAACCTAAGTGAAGTAACTAAGCACATTTATAAAAATAGCTTCAAGTCTTTTTTAACTGCCAAGTTTAGATTTACTGCAATTTTAAAACTTTTTATTTTTTTAACGTCCTGTGTTTGCCTCCCGCGTCCTCAGGCTCTGTGTTCTGGTACTTTGTGCTGCTGAACTACGTGAAGGAGGAGGACCTGGCCAGCTGCAGCACGGCCTGCGCCTTCCTGCTGACGGCCGTCTCCCGCCAGCTGCAGGACCGCCTCACTCCCCTGGAGGCCCTGCTGCAGACACGGTATAGCATCCCTTGCTAGCGTAGCATCCCTAGCATAGCTTCACCAGTGTAGCATCCCCAGCTAG
>JAODLL010000007.1:657394-669521 GCA_026546735.1 Forbesichthys agassizii | reverse complement strand
GTGAGGGGTAGAGATGGGCGACACAGACCATAATAACTATTAGTGGTGAGGGGTAGAGATGGGCGACAGACCATAATAACTATTAGTGGTGAGGGGTAGAGATGGGCGACACAGACCATAATAACTATTAGTGGTGAGGGGTAGAGATGGGCGACAGACCATAATTAGTTTGAAGAGAGTCAACTATGTTCTATGTTTGCTCACAGCAATGGCAGATTGTGGAACCTTTAAACAGTTCCATAGAAGTTATATTGTAAATGTAAAGAATATATTGACTACTAATTACCAAAGAGTTATGTATCTGTATTTATCGAATCACATTTCCCACCAAGCACTTTCTGGAACTGTTTTGCCTCTCCGTGAACCATGTGACCATTGGAAATGTCTCTTTTACATGGTTTAACCGTTACACGTCTCCATGGCGTCCGCAGGCCACTCCGTGCCCGTGGTGCTGCAGAGCACCTTCCACGCCCAGGCCTGCGAGGAGCTCTTCAAGCAGCTATGCATCAGCGGCACTCCCCGGATCCGCCTGCACGCCGGGCTGCTGCTGGTGCAGCTGTGCGGCGGGGAGCGCTGGTGGGGCGAGTTCCTCTCAAACGTGCTGCAGGAGCTCTACAACTCAGAGCAGCTGCTCATCTTCCCCCAGGACAGGTGAGCCCTCGCCGTCACCGTTTACACCGGGCTAATACGGCGCTAGTGCCATTGCCGAGCTAGGGCTAGAGCAGAGCTAACAATAGTGCTAATGCGGAGCTAGGGCTGATGCAGAGCTAACGCTAGTGCTAATGCTGAGCTAGGGCTAATGCAGAGCTAACGCTAGTGCTAGTGCCGAGCTAAGGCTAATGCAGAGCTAACGCTAGTTCTAATGCTGAGCTAAGACTAATGCAGAGCTAACGCTGGTGCTAATGATGAGCTAGGACTAATGCAGCCTTAACGCTACTGTTAATGCTGGGCTAGGGCTAGCTACAAGTTATCGATTATTGCGAGCTTGGGCTAATGCAAAGCTAGTGATAATGTGTAGCTATGTGGTTTATATGGTTTAACTTAAAGCTAGGGGCCTTTGCAGCCATTTGAGACTAGATTGGCATAAATAAACTGACTTGACTAGGCATAATAATGCGTAGCTAGGTAGCTGTTACAAACCTAGCGCTAATGCAAATCTTGGGCTAATGCGTTGCTAGGAAGGACTGTTGCAAAGCTAGAGCTAATCTGTATAATAGCGCTAATTCAAAGTAACTCTTTTGCGTATGCTAGGGCTGATGCGTAAACTAAGGCTTATGCAAGGCTGACCCTTTGCCTGCGTCCTCAGGGTGTTTGTGCTACTGTCCTGCATCGGCCAGAGGTCCCTGAGCAACAGTGGGGTGCTGGAGAGTCTCCTCAACCTGCTGGACAGCCTGCTGTCTCCCCTGCAGCAGCCCCTGGCCTCTGCACAGCGCAGGACAGACGGTGAGGCTCACAGCTCACGGCTTCTAAGGCTCACGTGGGGTCTCGAGAGACATTCACATTTGAATTGATACTTGTGTTAGGGATGTGTGCGATTGGCCTGTTAAACGGTGCTACCATCACTAGTCGGTGTTGGTCAGTTAAACGTAATTTGTGGAAAAAAAAGGTCTTGTCTCACAATGCTGCATGTGCAAACACTTAGATGGCACGGCAGCGTCCGGTTGTAAATTAGTAGGGGTGGGGGGGAAATCTATACAGCATAGTATTGTGATGTTTCCCATGGCAATACTGTATCTATACACGGACGCCAAGTATCGATCTTGTATTATATGAATTGCACATGAGAATAGTACTTGTATAGAATATTTATGACATGTTCATGTCAGTTAATCTGCTTGACGATCACATTTTGCAGCAATACAATTCGTGAGATGAATAAACAGATGTTGACCAAGTCTTCCTTGAGGGGCATATCGCAATATGTTTAAAATCTCAATTATTTTGTTGTGACACAAGTATTGTGATAATATCGTATCTCAAGCCTCAGGTTATTCCCTCCCTTATAAATTAGTGCATAATATTTGAACAAGTCATAGACACAGGTGACAGACAGACAGACACGGGTGACAGGTTTACCATGTAGCATTTGACAATTAAACACAAATGAAACTACATGTGTTATTCTAGAGAGTAAATTATTGAATTTGAGGGACCAGTATCAATAGAACGGTACCCCCACCCACTTTGGGAACCACTGCCTTGACGACACATAGGCCGGTGTTCTACCCCATTTGATGCTATCATGGTTTCTGTGGCCTCCTCAGGTCTGCTGGACATCCCCATGGTCAGCTGGGCGGTCATGCTGGTTTCCAGGCTGCTGGACTACGTGGCCAGCGTGGAGGATGATAACGCGGGCGGCAAGAAGTCCCTCAGCGGGAAGGACCGCTTCACGGGTTAGCTTGGCTGCTAACTGTGTGTGTGTGTGTGTGTGTGTGTGTGTGCAATTAGGAGCTTCACTGGTTAGCTTAGCTGCTAACTGTTGAAGTCGATGTGCACGGGCGCGTTAGGAATGTACACGATTAGCCTGTAAAATATTGCTACCCTCACTAGTCTGCACCAGAAGTACTGGTCAGTCAAGTGTATCTTATTATAATTCTAAGGCTAAACAATGGCTGAAATAATGTTATGTAGATCATAATAACCATTTTAAACTTTTAATCAAGTTCTATTAACACTCATCGAATTATGCACATTACCAAAGTCATAGGAACATGTTTCAAGCTAATGTTAGCCAATGGACATTCACTGAGTTATGAAGTGCCAGTTCACTTGGTAATTGCTAATGATAGAAGTGCAATTCACTAAAATAAATTGTCACATTGATAGGATAGACCTATACTAGTGTAAAATTAGATACAGTAAATTTAATTATGCATCTTATTGTTATTTTGCGTTGATGTCTGTACATTACGACGAGGATCACGTAACCCACATACTTTGCCAGAGAAAAACATAAAAATAAATGTAACATTTGTATTCAATTTAGTTTAGTTTTTGTGTAAGTTTAGTTGATAAAACAATGAGACTATTCGACTAATCTGAACCTAAGTTTAGTGTAAACTAGTGTAAACGTCAGTGATATTAGCCGTTAGCAGCATCCTTGATATCAAGTGCTGCTCTCTGACCTGGCTCCTGTGTGTCTGGTGCCAGGGAGCCAGTGGAGCTTCATCAACAACAACCTCCAGTCGCAGAACACCGGCCGGGCCACCAAGGGCAACAGCAGCCTGGATCGCCTCTACTCCCGCAAGATCCGCAAACAGCTGGTCCACCACAAGCAGGTAGACGTGTCTCGCTCACAGCGGCCAGGGGATTTGTCCCCTGCCGTCACGCGGCAGACGACAGGCCGGGTGTCACGTTAGCGGAGCAGAGCAGGACGGCAACACTTGGCAAACGCATCGCCATCCAAAGTTACACTATAACATTTTGCACAACCGGATGTTCGTAGCTCCATCACACACAGAGAAAACAAAGAGAAGCTGCTAATAATTTTTTAGCACTAGAATACTAGATACAATACTAAATAACTACATTAAACATTTGCCACTAAATAACTGTATTGAATATATTTGTAAACAATGCAACATCACAATAGCAACTGACGTTCAGTCTGACTTTATTGCGTCCAGAAAGTGTTTGCCGTGTTCCACGTGAACCCAGCGTAACCAACTCTATATCATTCTCTTCTCTACTCTAATTTCAAAGTTCCCAAATACACACATTCAGTTTGAGGGAAGAGCTGCTGTTCATTGAGTTGTGAGCAGGCTCGCTCCTGTTTAGCACGTGACAGGAGGTAGCTTGTCACAGGCCTCGATCACGCCGAGACGTTTCGCTAGCAAACACTGTTTTCCCATGGTACGGCGCAACTGGCGTGCCATTTATTTTTTTAAAAGCGTTATTTTTAGACGCGCAGAAAAGTTACAATACTCTCAAAGTCGCACCGTTGCCCAGGCAGCCGTTCTCTTTCTGCGCAGGCAGTCCAGCCCGTCTGTGTGATCGGGGCTTCATCAAAGCGCCTTTAGCGACGTCTGTGTGTGATCGGGGCCTTATCGGGGCCTTATCGGGGCCTTATCGGGGCCTTATCGGGATCGGGGCCTTATCGGGGCCTTATCGGGGCCTTATCGGGCCTTAGGCCTGCATGTTGTCCCTCTGACTGGAGGCTCATTTTGCCAGCTGACGGTGTCTCCTGCTTGTGACGTTTGTGGGTCACCTTGGAAACAGCAGCAGTGTGTGTGGGGTGCGGGGTGGGGGTGGGGGTGTTCTGGGGGTGTATATGATGTGCCTGTGCAGTGCCCATGCTTATGATGCCCCTTTTTCATTGTAGCAGCTAAATCTATTGAAAGCTAAACAGAAAGCTTTGGTGGAGCAAATGGAGAAGGAAAAGATCCAGAGCAGCAAGGGCTCCTCCTACAAACTGCTGGTGGAGCAGGCGAAGCTCAAACAGGCCACTTCCAAGGTGGGCTGCAGCTAGTTCTCCCCCCCGCTCGCTCTCTAGACTTTGCTAGGCTGTCCTGGCTTGAAATCATTCTCACTTTACTCTGTATTCATTGCTGCCTTGTAGTACAGAGTAAATGTGCTGCTTTGAAATGCATTACAAGGAGGACCAGGCATGAAATACATTGTGAGCTAATATTCAAAGTAGTAATCATTTGGGATAGAGTAAAACAAGTTGTTGCTTCATGTTCTATTTTAGGGACAGTTCAAAATGGCCGCTGCCCGAGGAGCTTCTTCTCAATAGTGTCTTCTTCTCCCGCCCATTTCCTCCCCTCCAGCACTTCAAGGACTTGATCCGGCTGCGCCGTACGCCCGAGTGGCCCCGCTCCACGCTGGACACGGAGGCGGCGGCCGGGGCCAAGGAAGCCCCCGAGACGGAGCCCCTGCCCTTCACGCTGGCCCATGAGCGCTGCATCTCCGTGGTGCAGAAGCTGGCTCTGTTCCTGCTCTCAATGGACTTCACCTGCCACGCAGACCTGCTGCTGTTCGTCTGCAAGGTGACCCCGGGGAAATGCTGTTGTCTTATTTCACACGCAGGAATAGCGTCTGACATTGTAATGGTAAATGGTATATAGCGCTTTACAGTATTTTGCACCGGTGGGGATTGCTGCCATGCAAGGTGCGACCAACCACCGGGAGCAGTTAGGGGGTTAGGCGTCTTGCTCAAGGATGCTTACAGGGAGGACAACACCGGGGTTTTGAACCCACAACCTTCCGGTTGGAAGCCCAACACCCAGACCCACCTCTAGACCACTCTGCCCCCCACATTGTGTGCCGTAAAAGAGAGAGGCTACCCTGCATGCTGTAGATCAGGGGTGCCCAATCCTGGACCTGGAGGGCTACTGCCTTGCATGTTTTAGATGTCTCCCTGCTCCACCACACCTGACTCTAATGAATGGGTCGTCATCTAGCGCTGCAGAAGCCTGAAAACGACCCATTCATTAGAGTCAGGTGTGTTGGAGCAAAGAGACATCTAAAACATGCAGGGCAGTAGCCCTCCAGGACCAGGGTTGGGCACCCCTGTTGGAGATTGTATTTCCCTGCTCCAGACACATGACTCAAATGAATAGGTTGTCATCAGGCTTCTAACGACCCATTAATTTGATTCCGGTGTGTTTGAGCAGGGAGACAATCCTCTCCCCTCCAATATAAATGTTTATTGCACTTCTTTACGTGATACAAGGAAACAAAACATGATTGTTTCTGATTGGATTGGCCTACGGTCAATATGAGGCCACAACGGTGTTTCTGCAGCTAACTGTTTTGGGTAATGTGACTTTGTTTGAGGCCATGTGTGGTAGATGTAGCTGTCTGGGCGCTGTCTACAGTAGCCTCCACAGCCAAATTCCATGACACTTAAAGGCACTTACAGGCAGTGTTAGTATTCTTGGTAACGTCGAGCTCAAATGAAAACGTTATCGCTCCGCGGCACTGCCTCACGCATCGAAATGCATTGTGAAGCAAAGCCTCAGAATGTTGTGGCTATTACTGCAGAAGCGAAGTCTCCTATTCAGACACGCGCTATGGTTGTTGAGCGGTCCTGGTAGTGTCTAGTGCTATTGGACCTTTCCTTGGACCTGGGACTCAAGTGGCGTCTGTCAGTGTCACTATCTCTGACCTGGGACTTCTGTGGCGTCTGTTAATGTTGCAATTGACAGAGCACTCTTATTTCACAACTTGCTAAATCCTTTAAAATCTTTCCGATGTGGAAGTTCTTAAGTGTGGCATAATGTGAAAATAGTGGTTTGCCTACCATCACCTATTGCATCTTAACCGTCCTGGAGGGTGGAAACCTCCCTCTGTGGTCCCTTCCCAAGGTTTCTTCCCTTTTTTATTTCCCCGTGTTTTTTATGGAAGTGTTTCCTTGCCCGGGGGGAGGAGCAGGTTAAGGGGGTGTTGTTTGTTTCAATGTGAAATGTAGGCTGTAAAGCCCTTAAAGACGGCAACGTGATTAAGGGCTATATAAATTAAATTGACTTGACTTCCTATGTACGGAGCCAGGGCTGTGTAGACGTGTCAGATTATTTTTTCAACACGCACAGAGAACGTTAAGATGGCGAAATGCAAAGAGATATTTGTTGAATTTGACAGTGTATTAGCTTACATGTAGCTTGCAATAGCTGACTACCTTTAAGAAAGCGAAAGTGCATTACAGTGCTCCACCTGTTTCTTTGTGTTTGCTAATGTCATCTACGTGCACATGCAGGTGCTGGCCCGGATAGCCAACGCCACCCGGCCCACCATCCACCTGTGTGAGGTGGTGTCGGAGCAACAGCTGGAACGCCTGCTGCTGCTCCTGGTGGGCACCGACTTCAACCGGGGGGACATCTCCTGGGGGGGCGCCTGGGCCCAATACTCCCTCACATGCATGCTGCAGGACGTGCTGGCAGGTGAGGGAACGTGCTCGTGAACCCGCTAAACCAAAGATATGCAGTCCGGCAGATTATGCATAGTTTTATATTACTTATCGTATCTTCAGAACGGTAAATGCTAGAAGTTCACGTTTTTTCCCCCTTGTAATTCAGACATTCTGCCAAAGAGACCGGCTGGTGTTTTTACGCACTGGACGTGTGTGCACGTGTGTGCATGTGCGATGCGGAGCTCCATAGGGAAGTTGTAGTGTTTGTTAATATTACACAAGCAAGGCATTAACGTTTCTTTACTTCCTCCACACCTTGACTTTCTCTTTTGCGTTCCAATAAATGCACAGAATTAATTGAATTGTGCCTTTTAGTAGTATAAGTTACTATTTAGAGAATCTTATTTAATTTAGTGTTTTACATTTACAGTACATTTATATTATGTTTTAAATGGATAGTGGTCTCTTATTATTTCAGGCGAATCTCCTTGAGATTAAAATCTCTTTTCTAAGAGAGACCTGGTCAAGAGGGCAACTTACAATGTTTAATGTTCAATCAGTGATTGTCCTGGGAATTGTCCTGTGTTTCTCCAGCGTTGTTTTGATTATTGATGTCTTGTCACCTCTCAGCAAAAAAACTGCCCTGCTCATTAACTGCAGGTTAATATTTTCTGTAAGAATTGACAATAGCTGCATGATGGACCTTATTATTCTGATTGGAATCGTGTTAAAAGCCCGAACCGAAAGAAAAAGCCCCATATCCACCTCCACTTCAGTCGGAAGAGATAGCCGCAACCCAATTGAAATTTCATTCTGACAAAGGGGGCAGTATAACTCGTTCCATAACCCGTTTGAAAGAGGAATTCTGCCATGTAAACGGTTAGACGTGATAACTTTTTTTAGCGCGTTTTTCTTTTTGTCGTTGTCTGTGATGCCGGTGGGATGTTCTGCACAGCAGCTCTACGGTCTGCACAAAACAAAAACAAGTGAATAGAAGTAAAGTAGGCTACGGTGATGTCGTCGGGAGCCGTAGGCCACATCAGTCACACACACAGCCTCACTCTCCCGACGTGCCTGCTACTAGATGCTAGTTGGTTTTAGCCTTTTTGCTAGCGAGACACGTCACATTATGAGCTAGCTATGTGTGCATGTTTAACATTTATTCTGGTAAATGGCGACGCAGCATGTAAACCCCAGACCCCATTAGGTGACTTACCATGTAAACCCCAGACCCCATTAGGTGACTTACCATGTAAACCCCAGACCCCATTAGGTGACTTACCTTGTAAACGGGTAATCCTCTATCTTCAACATGACAGATTCCATTCGGAAAGGCAAAAAGTGTCAATGTAAACCCAGCTAATGTCTCCCGCTTCCTTCCCTGCCCCTCCCCGCCTGTAGGGGAGCTGCTGTCACCGGGCACCCTCGACGGCACGGACGAGGCGGCGGCGGGCGAGGAAGCCGGCGCCTCGTCGTCCTCGGCCGGGGCCGACTCGGACGACTCGCTGCCCCAGCCGCCGCCCGTCCCCCTGGCAGACGGCATCGACGAGGGTCTGGCGCCCGACATCATCGCAGGTACACCCGGGAACACATCTGTCGTCCAAAGTGTGTTTGTAGGCCGATTGAGAGGGATAATATTTTAATGTATTCTTTAGTCACTGGTGCTCAGTCAAGCTTTTTGCTGTAGACCCAAAATATAGTTTTTATTTTTATTGTTTATCTACAGTAACATTTTGCAGCTATTTACCTTTTTTGGGTTGTGAGTTTAGTCACTGTAGCTTGTAAATAAACCTGTTCATTTTGTGTTTAACTATATTACTTCACCACCACCATCATGTTATGAACAGGATGTGACAATTTGTCAATTGTGATGGTTTCCTACATTAGTATTTAGCCTTTGAATAATGCATGAAACATGGAATAGTTAATTGTATATTGTTGAAAATGCACATGCCGTATATGGTTTCTATGTTCAGCAGAGTCAAACTGTTCTGAGTAGTGTTTCCAGTCCAATGCAGTACTTCTGCCTTAAAATTGCCCAGTAATCCTCGCTAAAGGCCAAGGTTCTTTTTTCTAGCTGGTTTCTTCTGGTGTGCTTGCTTGACAATATTAAAGCTGTTTTCGTTATCCAAAGGTGCTCCACCTCTGTCATCTTTGGAAAAAGATAAAGACATAGACTTTGACTTGCTACAAGACCTGATGGATGTTGATATTGATCCTTTAGATATTGATTTGGAAAAGGATCCACTCGCCGCCAAAGTGTTTAAGGTATGTTGGGCATGCCAATCTTCCCTATACTCTGATCAGTTCTTTCTGTTGTTGGTTGGACCCAGGGGGGTATTGATGCAGCTCCCATGCACCCTACAGTCAGCCATTACTTCTGTCAAGAACACACTGATCTGTACGGGACCCTTAAGGCAGCTGTAGTCTACTCCCACTGTTCTAGCCTACAGCTATTTTATTAGTGACACTGCTGCTAAATCCTAACTCCAACTGTAACGCCACACTACATCTGTTCTTAAACAAGAGAAGGGTTGAAGGTGGTGGTGCAATCAATAGTCTGTACCTTGAACCAGTGTATTCTATTCTTACTGTCTCCTTTATTATCTTTCTGATTATTATAAGAAGGTTGTAGCAGAACTGAAGCTTACTCGAGTTTGTATTCATGTTTATTACAGACTGAAAGTTAACCTGACCTAGTTCAGTTGTCTGGCTGGGCCTGCCTGGACTTATAATCCAAAGCGACGTGTGTGTATTTTGTCTAATGTATACTGACTGGGGCCAAGAGATGGCTCTGCGTTCAGTCGTGACAATAAAAAAGTAGCCGCTGTACCGCCGAAATGAACACAAATGCGACCAATAGACCGAAGCGACTTGCGTATGTTTTATTTGCTCTTTAACAACACTCGACCAATACTGCAGTGCAACTTATGGTCTGTGAAAAAAGGTAGTATCCTACAAACCGATGTAGTAGAAAGCATGAATACAAATCCCTTCATCGAACGGAATGACTGCATTTGTTTCCCGCACTTCCTGCCCCTACCCCTCCCCCACACCCCCCTTCCTCACCCACACAGCCTATCAGCAGCACCTGGTACGACTACTGGGGTGCCGACTACGGTACATACGGCTACAACCCCTACATAGGTGGGGTGGGCATCCCAGTCTCCAAGCCCCCGGCCGCAACAGAGAAGCCGGGTTCCCAGGGTCTCTCAGTCTCTGTGTCGCAAGGTGAGAAGGTCACGGCGGCCTCTGAACGCATGTGTGAGGCACAAGCGAGAACCTCCGGTGCTGAGAAATTAATATAATGCCGAGGTCCCAAACCCTGCAGTTCAACAAATGGCCACTTGAGGTTGGCTGCAAAATGTAGTCTATATCCATAGACTTAAATATTAAAATGTGTGACTTTACAGAAATAAACATGTTAACAGCCTGGTCCAAAAAATTAGTTTGGTCTCTATATATCCTCATTTATGACAACTGTACGGGTGTGCATTTTTTATTACTTTAAAAACACAAACTGGCTACTGCTTCTGCAGGGCATTGAAAGCTTTGTTGTCTCCCCTTGTTCTATTTATTTATCTATCTATCTATCTATCTTCTTGTTCTCGGCCAGCGCTGGACGCCCGCCTAGAGGTGGGCCTGGAGCAGCAAGCCGAGCTGATGCTCAAGATGATGGCCACTCTGCAGGCAGACTCCATCTTGCAAGCCCTTACCTCCACGTCACCCACAGGTATCATTAACCAGACCTTCACAACCTCAAGGATTCTGTTGTGACAATGACAATGCATCTTGATTATAAACTGTAATTGTAACTAATGCTTCATGCATCTGATATGAAACTATAAAATGCACTCATCTTCCTGATATGAAACTCTAACTAAAGCTTTGTGCATCCATTTGATATAAAGCTATAAAGATTCATGAATATTCCTGCTATGAAGCTATAACTGAAGATGCATGCAATTATTTGATATGAAACCCGCTACATGCATCCATCTGATATGAAGCTAAAAAGATTCATCCATCTGTTATGAAACTATAACTAAAGCTACATGCATCCATCTGTTATGAAACTATAACTAAAGCTTCATGCATTTATCTGATATGAACTATAAAGATTAATGAATCTTCCTGATATGAAGCTATAACTGAAGCTGCATGCATCCATCTGTTATGAAACTATAACTGAAGCTGCATGCATCCATCTGTTATGAAACTATAACTGAAGCTGCATGCGTCCATCTGTTATGAAACTATAACTGAAGCTGCATGCGTCCATCTGTTATGAAACTATAACTGAAGCTTCATGCATTTATCTGATATTAACTATAAAGAACTATAAAGATTCATGAATCTTCCTGATATGAAGCTGCATGCAGCCACCTGATATGAAACAACTGTCTTTATGCTAATAACGGGCTATAATTTATGTTTTGTAATCTAACCAGCTACACTGTCTCACCTCTCCGCTCCCACCCAGTGTCTCAGGCCTCAAACGGCACGGACGACTCCTTGCTGCGAGGGTACCATAGCGGAGGAAGTTCTCCACCAGGTGGCGCTCTGATGGCGCAGGCCTCTTCCATCCCCATGCTGAGCGGCTGCTTTAACAAGCTCTTCTCCATGCTGCAGGTCCACCTTGTACAGGTTGGCACACACACCGACAGACACTTATTGTTCAATTAAATGGTTATTAGCTGTGTAGTGGCTAACGTATGTAGCATTTAGCTCGTATAGGGATTAGCATGTGTGTGTAGCTGCTAGCTCGTGTAGGGACTGGCATGTGTGTATTGACTAACATGCGTTGTGGTTAGCGCGTGTATAGACTACTATGCTTAGAGATTAGCATGTATTGACTAGCATTCTTAGAGATTAGCATGCGTAGTGATTAGCTTGCATCGTTACTAGCATAACGTAGTGACTAGCAAGCGTAGTGGCTAGCGGGACTAGCAAACGTAGTGACTAGCGTGCGTAGTGGCTAGCGGGACTAGCAAACGTAGTGACTAGCGAGCGTAGTGGCTAGCGGGACTAGCAAACGTAGTGACTAGCGTGCGTAGTGGCTAGCGGGACTAGCGAACGTAGTGACTAGCGAGCGTAGTGGCTAGCGGGACTAGCGAGCGTAGTGACTAGCGAGCGTAGTGGCTAGCGGGACTAGCGAGCGTAGTGACTAGCGTGCGTAGTGGCTAGCGGGACTAGCGAGCGTAGTGACTAGCGTGCGTAGTGGCTAGCGGGACTAGCAAACGTAGTGACTAGCGAGCGTAGTGGCTAGCGGGACTA
>JAODLL010000007.1:625020-657294 GCA_026546735.1 Forbesichthys agassizii | reverse complement strand
ATTCTAGCTATATTTTTTAGATGATAGAAAGCTGTTTTGGTGACCGCTTTGATATGACTGTTAAATGTGAGGTCTGACTCTATCAGAACACCAAGATTACGCACTTGCTCTCTGGTTTTTATGGATAGCAAGCCAGCATTTTGTGAGCATTGGGCTCGGGAGGGAACGCATCACTAGGTCAGATACATAGGGGGGTGCCAGTCCATATAATGCTTTATAGGTAAACAATAGAATCTTAAAATCCCATCTCAGATAAACTGGCAGCCTATAAAGTTCAGCAAGGATTTAAGTAATATGATCAAATTTTCTAGTTGTAGTCAAGATTCTGGCAGCAGCATTCTGTACCATCTGAAGACTTTTAATACTCTTTTTCAGAAGGCCAGAGAGAGTAAACCATTACAGTAATCCAACCGTGAAGATACAAACGCATGAATTAGAGTCTCTGCATCTATCAAAGATAAAATAGGCTGAATCTTTGTAATGTTGCGAAGATGGAAATATGCAATTCTAGTAACATCTTTGTCTTACCTCTGCCAATTAGACAGGCCCCATCACTGTTTGTTTTTAAATCTCTTCTGAAAACCCACCTCTTCTCATTGGCCTTTCACAACAGACCTTGACATTTGTGATTGCATTGTTTGTTTTTACTGTTGTCACAGCTCCTTCTGAGTCTCCTCCCCCTCGTGGCTCGGGCAGACTTCGGCGCTAGTCATCGCCGAGCTACTAACCGCTGCCACTCCCCCCTAGTTTTGTTCTGTTTTGTTTTACACACCTGTGTTTCATTTATGATTATTGATGTGTGTATGTAAGCCCAGCAGTTTTCAGTTCCTCGCCAAGCTGGGCGAAGCTATGGACTGCGTCCTTCACACCGTACAGAACCTTCCCTCCACCGGTCCAAAACCGAGTAGGGTACACCTGTCCCTCCCGAGGGAGTATGATGGGGCCGCCAATCGCTGCCAAGGTTTTCTCCTGCAGCTGGACGTATTTCACATCTATCAGACCTTCTCTGTCGGGATCGGAGAAAGTGACGGCCCTCATTTCCTGCCTTTCCGGGAAAGCCCTGGAGTGGGGGACTATAATGAGTGTTTGGATCTTCCGAGACGTTTTCGATCATCCTCCTGAGGAAAAAGAAGCGGGCGAACGACTCTTCCACATGAGGCAAGGGAACAGAACAGCCCAGGAATTCGTCCTGGAGTTCCGTACCCTTGACGCAGGATCGGGGTGGAACGAGCTGGCCCAGATTGACCACTTCCGGTGTAGCCTACGCGATGACTTCCGACGGGAACTCGCCTGCCAAGACGCGGCTCTCACCTTCGATCAGCTGGTGGACATGTCCATCCGGCTGGACAATTTACTGGCTTCCAGAGGACGTTCATTGAAAGATCTGCACGTGCCACCACCTCCCACTGCACACCTTGTGCCAATGAAGATAGGTGGGGCAGCCTACCGGGAAGGTGGTGGGCAACAAGACCGATGCCTCTCATGTAGCAAAAGAGGACACTCGGCCGCTCAGTGTCGCCGGGGTTCGTCCCATTCCGAGGGTGGCAGGCAGGGAACTCTCACGTCACCCCAGGTAGGCACCACTCGCGACCAGGTAGAACCCTCTGCTGCGCATTTGTTCTTTTCTCGACTTTCCTGTGGTTCCCCAGTGTAAGGCACTAGTAGACTCAGGTGCAGCTGGGAACTTCATAGACAAGGCTTTAGTGCTCCAGTTAGGCATTCCCTTAAAGCCCCTAGCTGTTCCGCTACCTGTCAAGGTCCTTGACAATCGACCACTAGGGTCGGGTTTCGTTACAGAGGGTACTACACTTGTCACCATGGTTACCCAGGGAAGTAATCGGGAGCAGATTACGTTTCATGTTATTAAATCCCCCGATTTCTCTGTGGTATTAGGGCTTCCCTGGCTCACGTTGCATGATCCTACCTTTTCTTGGCCACAGCGGGTTCTGACAGGGTAGTCGCGAGAGTGCCAAGGTAGGTGCCTATGTGTTTCCATTAGAACAACTACAGTGGAAAGTCACGATGTTGTCTCCGCCGTGCGTATTCCTCCTGAATACCGTAATTTGGCACGTGTCTTCTCAAAAACACAGGCGGCTATTTTACCACCACATCACCCGGGAGATTGCGCAATAGACCTCCGGGGTGACGCGGTGCCTCCCCGGAGTCACGTATATATCCAAGCTATCAAAACCTAAATCTCAGAATCTCTGCGTCAGGGATTTATACGTCCCTCCACTTCCTCCGCCTCCTCAAGGTTTTTTTTTGTGACGAAGAAGGATGGGGGTTCACGCCCATGCATTGATTACCGTGCGCTTAACCAGATCACGCTTAGGTATCGCTACCCTTTACCTCTGATTTAACCCTACGGACCGTGTTTCAGCCGTGCGTGATTGGCCAACACCCACTACTGTTAAGGAGGTGCAACGCTTTCTGGGTTTTTCCAATTACTACAGGAGGTTTATTCGGGGCTTTGGCACAGTCGCAGCCCCCATCACCTTCCTGTTGAAGGGTGGGCCAACCCGACTGCGCTGGTCTACTTAGGCGGACAGAGCCTTTAGTGCCTTGAAGGCTCGGTACAGCTCAGCCCCGGTACTGGCCCACCCGGATCCGTCATTGCCGTTCATTGTTGAGGTTGACGCTTCCGAAGTTAGGCTTGGCGCAGTCCTGTCCCAACGCTCGGGCACGCCCTCCAAGCTCCGCCCCTGTGCCTTTTACTCCAAAAAGCTCAGCCCGGCGGAGCAGAACTATGACGTGGGTGATCGGGAGCTGCTGGCTGTGGTCAGGAGGTCATGGAGGCACTGGCTCGAGGGGGCTAAACATTCTTTTTTTCGTCTGGACGGACCATCGTAACCTGGAGTATATCCGGGCAGTGCGTAGGCTTAACACTCGTCAAGCCAGGTGGGCGTTGTTTTTCATCCGGTTTGATTTTGTTTTGTCCTACAGACCAGGCATGAAAAAAGGTGAAGGCGGATGCGCTTTCGTGGCTGTATGACACAGAGGAGAGTCCCATGGATGACACACCCATACTACCGGCCTCCTGCATTGTGGCGGCAGTGGCGTGGGCTGTGGACACGGACATTGAGCGTGCGTTACGTACCGAGCCTTCTCAGTGCCCAGCTGGGCGTCGGTACGTACTGCTCGATGTCCATGATCGCCTCATCTACTGGGCCCACACCTCACCTGCCTCTGGTCACCCAGGGATTGGGCATACAGTACGTTGCCTGGCTGATAAATACTGGTGGCCCACGTTGGATTTGAGGATTTACGTCTCCTCCTGCTCGGTGTGCGCCGAGTGTAAGGCACCTAGACACATACCAGCAGGTAAATTGCTCCCCTTACCGGTTCCACAAAGTCCATGGTCCCATTTGTCTATTGACTTCCTCACTGACCTTCTTCTGTCTCAGGGCCATACCACCATCCTGGTCGTTGTGGACCGCTTTTCGAAAGCCTGCCGCCTCCTTCCCATGCCTGGGGTTCCCATGGCCCTGCAAATAGCGGAAGCCCTGTTTACGCATGTCTTCCGACACTATGCAGTGCCGGAGGAACTTGTGTCTGACCGGGGTCCCCAATTTACCTCTGGGGTATGGAAGGCGTTTATGGAACATCTGGGGGTCTCGGTCAGCCTCACTTCTGGCTTCCACCCCGAGGCCAATGGGCAGGTGGAGCGGGTGAATCAGGAAGTGGGTAGGTTTCTGATGTCTATTGCCATGACCGGCCGGGGGAGTGGTCGACCTTCTTGCCGTGGGCAGAATACGCTCAGAATTCCTTGCCCCACTCCTCCACGAGCATGTCACCCTTCCAGTGCGTGTTAGGTTACCAGCCGGTCATGGCGCCGTGGCATTAGAGCCAGACTGGCACTCTGGCTGTTGACAATTGGTTCCGTCGCGCTGAGGACACGTGGTCTGTCGCCCATGTGCGCTTTCAGCGTGCGGTGCGTCGCCAGAAGTCAGCTGCAGACCGTCGATGCAGTGACACCCCAGTCTTTGTGCCGGGTGACCGGGTCTGGTTCTCGACCCGGAACCTGCCCCTCTGCCTGCCTTGCAGAAAGCTTGGTCCGCAGTTTGTGGGGCCACTTAAAGTCCTGAGGAGAGTGAACGAGGTAACCTATAGGTTGTTGCTTCCCGTGGTCGTCCCCGAGGTCGCCAGTGGCGCGCTGCGGGGGCAACGCGTCAAGTGGGGGGCTCTGTCACGGCTCCCTCTGAGTCTCCTCCACCTCGTGGCTCGGGCAGACTTCAGCGCTCGTCATCGCCGAGCTACTAACCGCTGCCACTCCCCCCTAGTTTTGTTCTGTTTGGTTTTACACACCTGTGTTTCATTTATGATTATTGATTTGTGTATGTAAGCCCAGCAGTTTCTGTTTGCTTTGTGAGTTATTGATTTTGCAACAAAGCACTCTGTCCGTCGCTATTCTGTTCTATCATTTGTTTCTAATTAACAGTCCTATTAAAAACCATACGGTTGTTCTACTCACCTATTGTTCTGCGCCTGACTCCTTTCAAGACAATACACCATTACAACTGTTTTACTTTTATTTGGGCTCTGTGTTTGTTAAATGCTTTTTATGTTTCTTATAGTATGAGCTGTTTATTTTATTTATTGATTTTACTGTACAGCACTTTAAGACCACTTCTGTTGTTTGAAAGCGCTTTATAAATAAATATGATTTGATTTTGATTTGATATCTGGGTTTAGGTGCAAAATATTTAAAGACATCTATTGTTTTATTTACAAAAGGCATGACTCTTATATTCTGAGGATAGACTGGTTTTTAAATTCCAGGGGCATATAAAGTTGGGTATCATCAGCATAACATTGAAAATGAATGCCATATTTACTTATAATATCACCCAGTGTTAAATACAAAATAACGTTTATTAAAGTTTAAAACATGTTTAAATTAAGCAGGCCACAGGCTTCAAGCAAGGATGTCTTTGCAGTGGAAAATTGTGAAATAGTGCAATGCCTAGGACAAGGTATAAAAACATTAGATATTTCACAAAAAAATTAAGTGTGATCTTCGTACTCTAAAGAGATTTGTGGCTGATTCAGAGCACAGATGGATTTGTGCAGATAAAGGCACAACGAGGAAGGTTACTGCCAGACAAATTAATCAGATTAAGAGAGCCGCTGTTAAACTGCCATTACAAAGCAACAAAAAGGTATTTGAAGCTGCAGGTGCCTCTGGAGTCCTATGAATCTCAAGGTGTAGGATCCACCAGAGGCTTGCAGTTGCATAAACTTACTATTTGGCCACCCCTAACCAATGCGGAATTGCAGAAATGCAGAAATGGTTGCAGTAGGCCCAGAAATACATGACTAATTTTCTTGTCTTGTTTGCTGATGAGTGCCGTGCAACCCTGGATTGTCCAGATGGATAAAGTAGTGGATGGCCACCATGTCTCAGTTAGGCTGCAACATCAGCAAGAAGGTGGCAGAGTCATGTTTTAGGCCGGAATCATGGGGAGAGAGCTGGTAGGCCTCTTTAGGGTCCCTGAAGGTGTGAAAATAACCTCGGTAAACTGTATAGAGTTTCTGACTGACCAATTTCTTCCATGGTACAAAAATAAGAACCGTGCCTTCTGTAGAAAATTCTTGATGCATGACAATGCACAATCTCATGCTGCAAAAAATACCGCTGTGTCATTGGCTGCTATGGGCATAAAATGAGAGAAACGCACGTGTGTGTCCCATCCTCTCCTGACCTCAACCCTATTGAGAACCTTTGGAGCATCCTCAAGCAAAAGATATATGAGGGTAGGAAGCAGTTTGCATCAAAACAGCAGCTCTGGGAGGCTATTCTGCCATCCTGCAAAGAAATTCAAGCAAAAACTTTCCATAAACTCACAAGTTATCTCCTGTCACTACCGGTGTTCCCCAAGGCTCTGTCCTGGGGCCCTTTCTGCTATCATCTATCTACTTCCTCTCTGCCGTATTTTCCATAAATGTCTATTGCTATGCAGATGACACCCATCTTTACCTGTCCACCATGCCTACCTCTACTCTACCATCCACCTCCCTTTCTGATTGCTTTGAAGGTAATCAAATCCTGGTTCTCCTCCAACTTCCCCAACCTTAACAGTGATAAAACTGAGGTTCTCCTCATTGGTACTAAATCCACTCTGGCAAAATCTGACAGTTTCTCCCTTACTTCTTTACTATTGATAACTCCTCACTTTCCCCCTCCCCTCATGTCTGGGTGCCATCATCGTCTTAGTTTGAGTGTCATCATCGACAGCACACTATCATTTCAAAATCACATTAATAATGTAATTAGGTCTGCATTCTTCCATTTACGCAACATTAATTATCTTCGACCGTCTCTCACACCCAACAGTACAGCCTTTCTCGTTCACACCCTAGTTACATCTCGCATTGATTACTGCAACTCCCTTCTCTTTGGTCTTCCTCATAAATCCATACATAAACGCTGCTGCTTGTGTTATCACCAGAACCACTTTTATGAACCATATCCCTCCTGTCCTTCAGCATCTTCATTGGCTACCTGTTATATATCACATTGAGGAGCAGAATCATTCTGCTCCTCACTTTCAATGTTATTCACAATCTTGCTCCTCTGTACCTCACTGCCCTTCTTAAAATTAACACTCGCATGCACTCTCAGGTCGTCCTCCTCCATTCACCTTACTGTACCACCTGCCCGTTTGTCCACCATGGGTTTAGAGCCTTCAGCCGCTCTGCTCCCTGTCTCTGGAACTCCCTTTCACCAGACATTCTTAACATTGACTCTTTTCCCATTTTTAAAACTCGATTAAAAACACATACCTTTAAACTGGCATACTCAACATGATCACTGCTCATCTGGACACAGCAATCTTCTGTTTTCTTAATTTATTTTAGAACCTTATTGATTTTATGGACTGTATTATTGTTTTTTATTTTATTATTGTCACATTGTTATTTACTTTTTTTCTGTAAGGTAACCTTGGGTGCTTTGAAAGGCGCCTGTAAATAAAATGTATTATTATTATTTTACGTTGAATGCAAGAATTGTGAAAGTGATATCAAAGGAAGGGGTCCTATGTTAACATGTAACTTGCCCTGTTAAGATGTGTTTGATTGAAATATCTTTACAACCTAAAAATGTTTTTGCAATTCTGCATAATAATTTGGAACAGTACATTTTCAGTTTTTTGTTTGTGAAAATAATGCTGTTTTTATTGGGTGGTTTGTTCAATGCAATTTAACTTATACCCTAACAGTTGATGACTTGAAATTCATACTGACAATTTAGGAAAATCAGTGGAAAATATAATTTGTATACAAATTTTGCACCTAGGGTGTATATCTGAGGCTGTACAACACCCTCGTATGAGTAAGAGGTAGTCTTGGTAGTTTCTACACTGAGGTTAGTAGGTGCAAGGGGATTAAACCACCCATAAAGACATGTACTGATACCTAAACTGCTACTGGAATATGCACTTCCTCCACCAGATTAGCATGGTGCTATACGCATGGTGCTGACATTCTGACATAGCAACAAAAAGGAAAAGGTTTTAATTTCTCTTAAATTTCTTTCATGTGATTCCTTTAACCATTTTTATTAATGTATGTAATTTCAGTATAATGTTATGTATATTTATTGCATTCCTTTATGCACCTGTTTTACATTTTTCTTTTATTTCTTTTTTAATCTGATTCCTTTAACATTTTTTCATAAATACAAAAAGTAGACACAAATTGCTGTAAAGAAAAAATAAAATAAAATCAACATGCACAGCACAAATAAGACCCAAATAGAACAATAAAATCAACATAAAATACAAATAAAACAATTAAATCAATGTCAATGTCGGTTTTTGAAAGCAAAAGAGAACAGGTGGGTTTTTAGGAGAGATTTAAAAACGGACAGTGATGAAGCCTGTCTGATGGGCAGAGGTAGAGCATTCCAAAGTGTAGGAGCTGTTACAGCAGTGTACATAGTGTACTGTACATGTATTCCCTCTCAGTTAAGCTCTTTGAACTGCAATTCTGTATGAAAAGTGCTATATAAATAAAGATTATTATTATTTTTGTTGTTGTCATCGGGGCTGCATAACCAAGGAGAGTGTAATTCAAGTCTGTTGAGCAATTTAAGTAATGTGCAAAGTAAATTGAGTTGTCCTTAGTACCTTGCATAACAACCAGGCAGTGGAGCTGTCCATCCATAGCACACCATAAAGTACCATGGACAGTGCTACCGTTATTCACAGTTGTTGCCCTTTGCAGTTAAGAAAACCCCTATCCTCCGCCTCACCCAATGCAACCTCAAACTGACAGGTTGGACCAATAACAAAAATGTGGTGTCAATGTAAAGCATATTTTGTGCCACTGCTCACAGTAAATAGTCAAAACCATGGCCAAAATCAGTGCTTAAATTAGTTACATTGCCATAGCCATGCTTAAGACCTGTTTTGGATAATGTCACACTGAGGCAGAAATACTGTGCACTCAGCTGATGTTAGAGGGATTTAGGGTTGTGCAGCGACCAGGAAATGAATGCATTAATCAAGATGCTTGAATTGATTCTTATGGGACAGATTAAACCAGGGCTAAAAAACTGCATGCTGCAGCACAATCGTCCAATGATACGCAATGAATGATCAAGTAAATCTTCAAAAACTTCTAGGGATATGACAAGAAGATGTTGCTAAAAACTGAACTCACCTTAGCTTTAAATATTTTGATTTTGATTTTTGATTTTTTTTTTGTGAATTGCATAATGCGTTTTAGTTAAGATTTCTGTACTTATTAAAGTGTACCTTCACCCTAGTCTGTCTCCAGCCACTGCACAATTTAGAAAAATGCTAAAAAAATTGTCAAGTTGCTGAAAGGGGTAGAGGGAGTGGCTGAGAGGGTGGAGATGTGTTGTAACCACCTTGTAACCAAGTGGTTACAAGGTGCAGAAATATTCCCAATATATTACAGAGGGATATATTTAATATACATCAACCAAATAAATAATAATAAAAAATAAATATTAAGTGTCTTAACATTATTACAAAAAACACTTCATGCAAAGGGCTCAGTGCTGAATGGGTGTGTTCGTAATGTCCCCCCATACCCCCTCCCCCTTTCAACTCTAGTCTATTGCGCAACATTCTGAAGTGGTGCAACTCACTCGTCTAGCTAGCTGCAATGGCACATCTTTCAGCAGGTGCAATTGGCTCAGGAAAACGGTTTATTTATGAACAGTCAGAAGACAGAAGCACCTGAAGAAACTGCAAAATATCCATGTATAATCCAAGTTGTGTCACAATGGTTAGTTCAGAGTATCTTTCAGCTAGTAAAAATGTACTACAGAAGCTGCAGTAGGCAGTCAGACTCAAACGCAAAGTGACATTTATAGAGTCACATTCTTTTTATAGTACAGGAGCGGCATGGCGTCCCCACGCTCGAGTTAACTCCACCCAGAAAATCACCGGACTGACAGAAAGTGAAATAAATATAGGGTATTTTGTGATTCAAATGGAAGTTGATTTTCATAGTTTGTATGTGTTTATATTAAGCATCTACATCATTTAATGACATGCTAAGACTAAAATAACTGATATCCCTTGACTATCCCTTTAATAGTACATAACTACTTCAGCATGGATCGTGGATGGTTTTAACACAGGCTATGGTGTGCTCAGCGATTTTCAATAGGGATGGCACAATCCAGTTTTTTCAGCCCCGGTTAAGGTTTGTATAAAAATGGGAATTCCAGCCAAATATGTGTTTGATCACAGTTCAGTCCCATCATTTGGCTTACAGTTTAAACACATTTTCAGGTACTGTTAGACATTGAATTCATACACATGTGGGCATTCACAATGACAATGCTAGCACTTGATTGCCACAGATATTTAGATCAGTGAACAAAGCTGGTTTGTGTTTACAACGAACTATCCATAACTGTTTGCCTCAAACTGCTTTTCTCTATTCATGAAGAATCCCCCATACTTGCTGAGGCTCATTGAGAAGGTTTATTTTGAATCCTATCACAGTTTATTTGACACGTTCACAGAAACAACACAGTTTAAGCACAAAGTAAACAAAGTAGCCTAATCAAATGACTACAGTGGATTTCACACATTACCTGTTAGGAATGGAAAATAAAACATGAAAAAAAAAACTGTAGCTGAATAGTCTAAAATGAACAGACACAACCAGTTATGTAGCAGAAAACTGTGTAAACTTTAATGAAGGCTGTGCTGCTCCTTTGCCGATGGAGGCTGGCCATTGAACGAAAACCAAAACCTCAAACACCTTAATTGTTCATGCAACAATGATGCTTGATAATGTTTTTCTTTTTTTAATAGGAATTATTTTTCTTCTTGGAACTGTAAATGTCTGCTGTTGACATTTATAGTTTCATTAAAGTGCAATTGCAGGTTAAAAATCACTGTTAATTAATGTGTAGGAAAATTGAGCAAGAAGTACTTTTCAAAGATGTCTTTAAATGTATTACATTGACATTTAGAGTTTTTGTAACCGAGTTTATAACAGGTGGGAGTGTGGCCACGCTAGGTCAAGTAGAAATATGGATCATAACGCTTGTTTTAAACTGAAAAGATCATACTTATGAGCCTCTCAGGCGTCAGAGACCAGACGAGGCAGACGAGGACTATGAAAAATAACAGCAATCACAGAAAATTAGTATTGTTTTGTGTGAGGAGAATTGGACAGGTGTCTTGCTGAGTACACTGTAAAAAATAACTATTTCTACGGTTTCACAATTAATTCAACTATTCTTTTTTTGTATTTCAAAATTATAGGAAATCATGTTTAATTTACAAGTAAATACTGTTCATTTAAATGTGGCATGTTATTTAAGAAAATAATTCTGCTTATACATGCCAATTCAACAGAATGATCTGTAAAAAAAAAGATGTATTATTCCCTTTTAAACTGTTGACTGAGCGGCCAATCACAGGGCACATCAGGGGCAATGCTTCTGCATTTTTTACAAAACTATGAGGGAAAACCAGCTCAAGATTAGTAGGGCTTCACAAGTCACACATCCAATTATTTTACTGAAGCCCTACAGGTGCACGTCAGGAAGACTCCCCGCCACATTTTACATGTTTGTCTTTGTTGGTGGTGTCATTTTGAGTCTGGGGTCCTGGTCCTGGGTGGAGTTTTACACAAATGACTGTTGATGTGAAAAGCTGTCTAAAATTAACAGGGCTCTGTAGAACTCTAGTCAAGTTTTATATACTGTATGAATGGGCTTACATTGATGTTTTAATATAATAACAGTAATTATCTGTACTAAAACATTTATGAAAGTAATTACGCTGATTTTTGAAGGGTTATGACTGTATTCTTAACAAGAATTAAGAGTCCTTACCGGGACTGTTTTCTTACCAGGAGTTTTTCTTGTAAAGATACGGACAAATAGGTTAAGACCGTTCTCTATAGTTTTAAATACAGTATTTTCCCGTTTTTTTAAATTTTTTTACAGTTTTCTATTTTTTTTAAATAAGAATAAGAAAATTTATTTTTTAAATACAATATTTATTTTTAAACTATAGCTGATGATGGCTAATGATAGCTAATCGTGGGCTCACACACTATATGTTTGCTGTCATATATCAGGATATGCAACAAAAAAATAAGTATTTTTAATATTTATTTTATTTACCAAATAACTCAGCAATGGATCAGCTGGTATTTTTCACACATGCCCCTCTGGAACCAGATGTTACTGCTGATGGTGTACACCAAAGAAACCAAACCTTCTATCAGTCTCACATGGTTCTGGCTTTTGAATCCCATTCAAAACTCTATCATACTGTATCTTTGGGAAGATTATCCTCCTGTTGAAAATGCACAGCACAAAATGTGCAGCACATTTTTCTTTATAGATGCAGTGTTGAAGTCCTGTTTCTTCACCTGCACAAACACATGCAGGTTCCATTCCTTTTCCTGTTAGTAAAGGCACTTTTTGACAAGGCAATATCTTGACAAGTTGCACAAACACAATATTTCACCATGATAAAACAAGTAACAACAAACAAACAACAAATAGCAAGCATTCAGTTGTATTCATGTTACCACCTACTGTACTACTGCATTATTTTCTACCTTTAGGTATCTTAAAGGCAGGGTAAATCATTCTCGAGAAAACTTGCTAACTTCAATCCATCTATCCATCTTCATCCGCTTATCCGTAGTCGGGTCGCTGGGGCAGCAGCTCCAGCAGGGGACCCCAAACTTCCCTTTGCCGAGCCACATTATCCAGCTCTGACTGGGGAATCGCGAGGTGTTCCCAGGCTAATTTGGAGATATAATCTCTCCACCTAGACCTGGGTCTTCCCCGAGGCCTCTTCCCAGCTGGACGTGCCTGGAACACCTCCCTAGGGAGGCGCCCAGGGAGCGTCCTTACCAGATGCTCGTACCACCTCAACTGGCTCCTTTCGACGCAAAGGAGCAGTGGCTCTACTCCCTGTTCCTCTCGGACGGCTGAGCTTCTCACCCTGTACCCCATTTAGAAAACCCGTTTCGGCCGCTTGTAGGAGAAGGTAGGAACGAAAATTGCCCGGAAGATCGAGAGCTTTGCCTTCCGGCTTAGTTCTCTTCAGTGCGGTAAAGTGATGGTAATACCATCACTTACCACTGGTGTCCACCACGATGTTCAAGAGGAACCGCCCCTTGAGGCACCTAAGACCTTGAGATCACAGCTCTCCGCCACAGCTTCCGCAATGTAAGCTTTGAACATTGCCCACTCAGGTTCAATGTCTCCAACCTCCACAGGGATGCAAGAGAAGCTCCGCCGGAGGTGTGAGTTGAAGAGCTCATGGACAGGGGTCTCCTCCAGATGTTCCCAGTTTACCTGCACTACCCGTTTGGGCTTACCAGGTCTGTCCAGTCTTCACCCACCCCTTGACCCAACTCACTACCAGATGGTGGTTGGTAGCCAGCTCTGCCCCTCTCTTTACCAGAGTGTCCAAAACATGCGGCCTCAGATCAGATGATACGATCACAAAATCGATCATCGACCTAGTACCACGTACCTTGTACACTTATGAGAATCCTTATGTTTGAACATGGTGTTTGTTATAGACAGTCCATGGCTAGCACAGAAGTCTAACAACAAACGCCCGCTCGGGTTTAGATCAGGGAGGCCGTTCCTCCCAATCACACCTCTACTGTTTGGTGCATTATGCACTAACAGCAGTCAGAGTTTTCCCCTTCACAACCCGTAGGCGCAGGGAGGCGACCGCCGGGGTAAACTGCAAAATATCATCGCTCAGACAGGGGCTTGCTAGTATCCCCACATCATCACCATTTTGCTTCCATTTAGTTTCCATCACTTTTTTTCAGCATGCATGAAAATAATAAGCTACCATGATATGAGGAGATCTTTTGTAAATATAACAAAAAGTGTATTATCTTACAATTGTCTTGAAATAGCTGACTATACCTATGCAGAATATTACGGTATGTATTAACATTTCACACATGAACTATACTGTGAATTTGGTGACAAATTCAACCTCTAAGTTGCTCTTTTATTTTGGAGGTGGGTTCATTAAAGTATCTCTATATAATATTGTCTGCCTCTAGGTAGGTAAGTAACATCTTCTCAGACACAAAACGAATGATTTATGGGCCAAACACAATACACAGAAAACAAAGAACAGAGGAGCTCGAAATATAACAGATGTGACTCTCAGCTCAGGATGCAATTACTCTACATTACACTATAGCAGACAATATTTGTTTGCAATCTTAAGAAATTATTGTGTACAGGACCTTTTAAATTATACATTGCTGTTACAGAATATCTAGCACATTGTCAGCGGGTTCTAGTTTTTAACTTTTTTGTAGTCATTGTTAACTGCTCTATGCTGACAATATGGACACAAAGCAAATGTTGGGCTTTTCTGTTTCTTAATCAAATTCAGTTGTGGCATTCAGCAAAATAAGTACAGTTTATGTGGACAACTATGGCCATGTGTGGCCAAGTACAGATGTAATTTATCGCAATAGTATTTATTCCGCCCGCTACACTGAAACACATTGCCAATGTGTCGTGTGATGTTGTGTGATGCAGTCCACATCACTTTGTGTTTCCATTTACAGAGCCAGGGCTATGTAGGAACAGCTGATTCGTTTTTCAATGTGCACACAGAAGGAATGCTAGCAGAACGTGTGTGTAGATATTTGCTGAATTTGTCCAAAAGTGTATTATTGTAGTTTAAGCATATCAACACTAACTCCGCCTTTTAACCGTGACACCAAAGTTGACTTGGAGATGCCGGCTCAATTTTCTGTTATCTACCAATCACTATCCAGCATTGTAAATAGACAGCATACATTTATGCTTGAAGGTACTACTGTAACTCATGCTTGCTTGGCGAGACAGCAGATACAGTACGTTCATACTGTAGTGCACACACACACACACACACACTTATTGTGAAACAGATAGATGCACACACACACACACACACACACACACCCTACACTTGTGTAGTATGCATGGACAGACAGGTGGAACCCCCACCTGCACACAGAGACACAACCACATCCCTCATCCTCTCAGGCAAAGGCTAGAGGTTTCTGTGGGTCTAGGTGACAGCTTCTGTGACCGGCTGCTCCGCGCTGGCCGTAATTGGGGTTCCAGGAGGCTGCTGGGAATAATTGGCTGGCCTCCATAAACTTGTGAGGAAGGCTGTCTCTGTACCCTACCCGTCCACACACACACAGTTGTTATTTTTTCCATTGCCATCTCAATTATTTCCTCAGTGAAAGACCTGCACCAGTGGGGCTGTCTCGTATTCCTCTCCAAAACAATCAAGGATGTGTGTGTTCTGAATGGAAGGAATCTGTCTTATTAGCCTCTTAACCCAGCACACACACACATACACACACCCTTTGTTCATGTTGGTTACTGAGCCTTGATGACGGGCACACGTGCCGATGAAGGACACACTATTATATGTACACACAGGATCACACACACGTGATGTTTGTCTTTAGCACCAGCCCCTGACTACACACATGTATGCATCACACATGTAATCCCACTGTAATATACCTCTGTTGGATTACAGTGGCCCTGGCAGTGACTAAGCACACTATGATGTTCCCCACTGCCATCGACCTTGGCACTAAGAAGGGCTCAGCAACGCCCTTCTAGTTCTTGGAAGTCATTTTGTTGACGGACGAGTGCAGTGACTGGGGCGTGCCACGTTTCAACAAGTGACAATCTGCTTTTTATTTCAACAACAACCGTTGTGTCGTTGTCAAGGTCTTCTACAGTAAAGCTGTAGAATATGTTTTGTTCCACTCTGCTAATCCACCTATGGAAATTATTTCAACACAAAGGGTGTGTTCAGTGGAATGAACACTCTGAATGCTCAATTAACTTTTTCGCTGAACGTCCCATTTCAATGAAAACGTACAAAAAGTCTTGAACTACTTTCAAAGACATAACCTGCATTTAATGGGCATGATGTATGTTGCTCAGTGACGTGTAGGAAGTGTAGTCACATATCTACCTGGGTGTTTTATAGGTATTTGTGAGTATGAGTCATCATCATGTCACGGCCCTGCTTTGTTTTAGCAGGCCTGTGGTCTGTAGTTGTTGTAAAGGTTCTAATTAGGCTAATTAAGTGCACCTGTGCCTGTCACTTATATAGGTGTGTTGCAGCACACTGGCGTGTGACTCTCCTGGCACCACACATTGTTTGTTTTTCTGAGTTTGGTTAGCATGCAACAAGTACCACATATCTTCAGTACATACACCTACAGACTTTCACACCTCATTCTGGGTTATTCTGTGTGACAGTTAAGAGATTGGTTGGTTTGTTCGGTTTCTTTGGTTTGTTTGGTTTACGGGCTTTGAGCCAGGTCGTAACATGGGGGCTCGTCCGGGATATTGTTTAGTGATGTTTTGTCTTGATTGGTTAACCTTTGTTCTTTTAGATGGTGGATCCGGTAGTCTAGTTTTCGCGGCTTGTTTTTGGTCAGTTTATGGGGTTTAGGTTTTGGTAGTTTAGGGGGCAGCTCTGGGTCCGACGGCCCATCACGTGGTTGGCCCAGAGTTTGTCCCAGCCTTATTTTCATTTTGGTCGGATCCACATCGCTGGTGCCATTTACTTTGTTAGGTTTGGGGAGGGTTATTTTGTTAATCAGTGAACGGGCTAGTTGGATGTTATGGTTGGTTGGATTGTCATGGTTAGAGGGTCGGGTTGGCATGGATGGTTTGTTGCCCAGCCAGTTACATTAGTGATTGGTTGGTTGGCCCCTGGGTTGGATGCTTGGTTCTGACGGGTGGTGCTGGGATAGGTTGTGGGATGGTCGGTCGTAGGTTATGCAGCTGGGTAGCGCATTTTGGTTGCGTTTAGCAGTGGTGCGTTTGGGTTAGTTGGTCGGGTGGTGTTGCAGCTGGGTTGTGCAGTTTGGGTTGCACTTCCTAGTGGTGCGTTTTTTCAAGTTGGTTGGGTCCGTCCTGGTGGATGGTTTTGGTTGGTTGGCCCTGGTTTGGTGTTCACTAGATTTTAAGGTATTCTCCCTTTCCTTTGTGCCCATCCCTTCTTCTCAAAGTGCTCCTTGTTCTTACAGTACAAGGCTGCTGTGGGAGTTCTGAGTGAGTAAGGGCTAGGTTATGCTTTTATTGGGTTTTGTTGTATGCCTGGTTTTGGTTGAACCACTGTGTTACTGGTGTTTTTTAGGCTACCAGGTTTAACCTTGTTTTTTAAGGGGGGAGATGTCACGGCCCTGCTTTGTTTTAGCAGGCCTGTGGTCTGTAGTTGTTGTAAAGGTTCTAATTAGGCTAATTAAGTGCACCTGTGCCTGTCACTTATATAGGTGTTTCAGCACACTGGCGTGTGACTCTTCTGGCACCACACATTCTGTTTGTTGGTTTTGGTTTCTTAGTTTGGTTAGCATGCAACATGCACCACATATCTTCAGTACATACACCTACAGACTTTCACACCTCATTCTGGGTTATTCTGTTTGTCAGTTAAGAGATTGGTTTGGTTTACGGGCTTTGAGCCAGGTCGTAACAATCACTACTTTGTAAAAGTACCAAATCATTCCATCTTAAATGTATGCTGTCTCATTCTAATATGGAATGCATGAAATTCCTTCAATTGGAACAGTGAGCTATGCACCGACAGAAGTAGTTCTAGAGACAAGCTGGTTCTACCATCATCTTGTGCGTCTGTACTGCTGAAACACAACAATCTAAAGCAGTAACACAAACAATGGCTTTGTTGTTGTTCATAGCCTTGTGTGAGCCTATATGGACAGCCCAACACCTCCCTGTTTTGTAACCTGCTGTCAAGTCCACTGCCGTGTGCGGTCATGTAACTCAACATTAGTTAATAGCATTAACATTTAACTAGGAAACGTGCCACCATCCGAATGCAGTGTTGTCACCCTGGGTTGTGTCACAAGGTAAAACCATGAATAATTAACCAGCTATACTGGACACTGTATGTCTATCTTTTATGGCTTTTTTAAATTTCTCTAGCTCACAATTGGTTTGAAACACAACTGCCCACTAAAGTGTGGGCAGCTGTACAGTAGGTGGAAGTGTAGAGAGGAATAGCAGTTAGTCATCAGAGGTTGGGGATGGGCATGAACTGTTGGAGTTTCAGAGTAAAACAATGTTTCAACAGATGCAGTACAAGGCATTGCATCTAGAACACAACTGAATAATTCAAGAGTGCTGTAAACAAGTCCTGGTTTCACACATTTCTATGTTAATTTATGAGATGTGACGACAAAACAATGCAGCCAAATATCTGGAGAATTAAAAAGCCGTGGCTGTACAATTGAATTCAGTATACAGGATATTTTAAAATATAATATATGCATTCTGTGCTGCAAACATGCTGAGCTCTTTAGCATTAGGCCTCCTTGGCTTGCCTCATAATCTTATGCAGGTAATAAGACACAGTTTAGCGATGTGTGGCAAGTGCTTTAAGCTATGTATGCCTACATTAAGCTAGGTACTGAGGAATAAATGGATTTCTGTGGGTAAGAGCTCATGACGGGTAATTAACGACTTGGAAACTATCCACCCGAGTTTAAAAGAAAAAAGCACTATAGAAAACTTCAAGTACCATGTGCTGACAGTTCTTTGAGTCTTACAGCGGAAAAAGCAGAGTGGAAGAAACCAATTTAACAGTAAATTACAGCAGCATATAAAAACGTATGTACCGTTTCTCCTATTTCAGGCATCAAAAATACTTGGCTAATTGAGTAGCTCATTTAAAGCAACAATAACTCCTTAATTGTTACAATTAGTGCTCAAGTCAGGGTGGGGGGATTTGTTCCTTCAAATCCACTTTCACAATGTGTTCCCTGCACAGTCCACCTTAGCATCCATTTGAGCGGATCAGAGAGTCATGACGGAAGCCTTGGACAATCCCTTGAGCACAATAACTACTAGATAGTTAGAAAACAGGATCTTGCTACATGTCCATCCATCCATGTAACAAGGGCTTAATTTCCCTTTGGCCTTGTTGGTGTTTTTGTGATGTATGTGCGTGTGTGTGCTGTAAAGTGGAAAAAGCTTGGCTATACGCCCTAATAAGGGAAGTGTTTGGAATATCCCCGCGAAGGGAAGGAGGGGGGTTCAGGGGCAGTTAACCCTATACTGGAAGTTCTCTGTGGGTTAACCTGCCGTCACATGTCGCCGTGAGCCTCACTGATAAGACATGGGGGGGGGGGGGGGCAGAGAGAGTGGGATACTAGCCACACCATCTGCGTCTGCTACAGGGAGCCTGGAGGGCTTTGAGCCACAAAGATGGCTGCTATTCCTCTCCCATATGCCTCTGATTCTTTGGCCCATCCCGCCTGCTCAGGTTAGAAGCGTAACCAGCATGAGAGAGACACTAGCTCTTTCTTGACTGGCTCCTCCTTCATGTGGCATAGGTATTAGGCGTGGCGCTCCTTCCATCGCTGCCTTCCTGGGCAGAGACACACTTCACTCGCCATGCCCTTCTCCTTTAGTTTGCCCATCCAACAGTGAACAGTGAGAAGCGAGTTGAGAAACCTTCGATGACAGGGCAATGGGCTCCTAAGGATAATCTGCCCCCAGCCAATCTATTCTCTTTCAAGCAGCCTATTGTTTTTCTTGCTACCATAAGGTTTTGAGTCCCAAATGTATTTTTCTGTTGTGAAGTGCACTGGACCACTTTGGCATTATATGGAGTGTGGAGGAGAATGTTGAATACGCTAGTAATGGATGGTTGATGATACGGGCATCTGATGTGTGTGTTAAAGGTCTCAGAAACATTATAAATGCTTATCAATGTGTTTTACCTTAGATATGTAAAGCTATTGGTAATAAGTCTAAAGAATGAACTATTTTATTCTACATGGGTCTCCCTGCCATGCAGGTGGTAATGTTTAAATAGCATTTTATCAGGCTGGTATTGTCAGAGCACCATGGTTGCTCTTACAATCATTTAGTTTTTCCCCCGTAGATAACTCAAGCAAGCGGGTGTTAGTATCATTGTTTTTGCTAACAATAACTGATGACTAGACGCATTTGAGCACTGTTTTTCCCACTAATACTATATGATAAATAGGATTTACTGTATTAAAATGTCTGGTTATAATGTATAGTCTTCCCTACATATCAATTTAAAACACTGTAGTGCTACATGTGTAAAATGCTGTTCAACTGACATTTATCATGTTGACTATCTAACCTATAGTGTTTATCAGTGAAACCTGGGAATAATTCCTTGACATGTGAATGTTTAAGATTCCAGCCACATGTTGTACCAGATCATATTAGATTATTTCAGACAAATCCCTAACCTTAACTATATGTGAATGGGTGAATGTTCTGTGTGTGTAAACACATTTTTATTTTAGAATGTGCTTTCTTTTGTAGGAGCTTTACAGACAGCTTTGACCTTAAACTAATTTTCCCAATAATGAATTGATGAATTAAATTGTAATAATATTAGGCTTTGTATATCATTGTAAAAAAAAAAAAATTGAACTGTGATGTATAGGTCAGTATAAAGAACAAGATTAACAAACTTACAATTACAATTTAGGCTGAATGAAACTGTATTTGCATGGGAGTGTCAGGGGCTTCACCAACACATTCATCTTGTGCTTTTCCACTAATTTACGTTTTAAATGTAAAAACAATATTCCCAGCTAAAATTAGCAATTTCAGTATTTCCTTAGCAGCACATATTCACACTAGCATTTACTCAATGGGCTACTGAATGGAAGCTAAATTTGATGTCACTAACAGCTGCATTTACATGAACCCTATTATTTCGATTGGAATCGGGTTAAAAGGCCAACCTGAAAGAAAATGCTCTGTTTAAACATCACGATCGGAAGAGAAACGGCCAACCTGAAATTTCATACCGAAACAGAGAGGTAGTATAACCTATTATATAACCCTATTCAAAGAAGTCTACCATGTAAACAGTTCAACTTCATTACTTCCGGGTTGCGTTCTCATGCGCATGCCCCGTCTTACGTTTTGTGTGATGCGGGGAAACTATTTTGCACAGCCACTATACAATGGATGTATTATAAAATCGGTACAGAATCTGGACAAATCAACGATGACGCACGCAAATAAGTGAATGGCAGTACCTACCGCGGTTAGCGGGTGTTGGCTAGTGCATGCACCCGCTAATCTTTTAATTGCAAACTAATTAATAAAATTATACGATTATAGAAATATAAATATTTAATAAAGATGAGGAGAATTATGCTAGTTGCACAATGGACTATAAAGCAATGCTATATCTCCAGCACACAGGAACTATCACATTACAAATATATACAGCAACTTCAATGCACTCTGCAATTGAGCCCCAGGACAATTCATCAAACATTTGGGCCCTATGATTCCAAGGCCAAACAACACCACTGCCCTTATACATTGCCAGAGTGGACTTGCATTACTTCTGTATCTATTGAGATCATTTAAGTCATATTAGACCAGTGTATAACAAACTATAAGATGGGAAAACCTTTAGGCAACCATGACCAAAATAGAAGATATTGCAAAAATACACAATGAAAAGATGTTTTGAGGTCTTAAAAGAATAACTGTATTTGGACAGTATTTGTCCATCATAAAGCTGACATGAAGGGGACATAATTAATTTGCCCTCCTTCATTTTTCATGTTTTTATCTACACATTCATCTCTTTCTGCCTGAGGCTCACAAAATGAATGACTCCAAAAGTCTCCATCTCATGACATCTAATAGCAGATACCATTACAGTAAGAGAGATGGAGAACAGCTGTCTCCCCCAGGCTACACTGAGTAGCCTGTGCCCTCCAGCCTGTTGGCTACATGGTTTGACTGACTGGGACAATAAGCACAATGAACAGTGACGGCTGCAAACTGAAGGGCTGGGCCACAGACAGTGTACTGTATCATAAAGCCAGTGAACATGTTGTCCCCTACAACCCTTAATTACCGTTATTGACTTTGAAATCTCCGCTCCTGTCTTGTTTGAATCAGCCCTCTTCACTTTTGCTTAGCGGTACAGTACACATAAGACTATACTATTTCCCAGCAGACTAGACCAGATTATCTGTGGAAATGTTGCCAGAATAGGTCTGCAGCCATAACAGAATCTATTAAGATTTGGCAAGATACTGTTAGTGATCCTCAGCCATTTTGGAAGGGGTAGTGGCAGAGATTTTGTTGCAGTAGCATACTTACTTTAGTGGTGATAGACACCATTGTCAAAACATCCAATGGTCATCTTGTAAAGCAGCAATAGGCAATAGACAGTCTTATCATGCTATTGACCCATAATTAAGGGGTCGCTATCAACAAATAATTTCCTACCACATGGATGTTCACCATATAGACATTACGGCATTTCGTTGAATTACTGTCAACTAGAAGAGCATTGGGTAACCCTATTGTAATACAATTCTAACGTATGTAGTTCTGTAACGATCAGGGCCGCGCCGCCGATGGGCGGTTCACCCATCGTTACCGGGCCCTGCATGCTCCCGCCTCAGGTTACCAGACGTCCACTTCCCCAGCGCTCCCTATCTCACGGGTGGCTGCACCGATTCCTTATTGTTTGCACCTGTGGGTTTAGCGTTGGTATTTAGGTTGGGGCTTTCGTTTATTTCATTGTCAGTTATTGTTTCCTATGAGTCGATGTGGTGAGTGGTGTTGCTTCTTTTTCTTTATTAAAAGTACATGCCTTACCTCAAACCTACGCCTGGTTCCTGCTCTTCCCGAGCCTCCATTACAAGTTCCTACGGTGCTGCTGCTTCTAATACACACTAGCTAATATTGCCTGGCCTTTCAGGTTGGTTGGACCAAAGCAAATTCATTTTAGTCACCACATCTCGAGAATGTCACAAGTCAGAACTTTGATAAGTTATTCTAAAATTCTCTCAAATTTTCTGGTAGTTGTACCCTTAAGGAATACAAATCTAAATGTTCTTGGTCACAGACTGAGCCTTGTGAATGGGGTAAATTCAGAGAAAGTGTGAAATTAGAGAGAGCTCAAGAACCAGTTCTAGCTATCCCTTCCTTAAAAAAAGAAAAAGAAAAGCATTTACAGTAAAGAATTTGCAAGTGAACTTTCCAAATGACATTTCTGCCTTTGCATCTCCTCATAATACAATTTCATATGACCTCATTGTCACACAAGCTGTGGAAATAGCTCTATGTAATATATATGAATGAAAGCACGATATTCTTGTTTCCGCATACTCTAGACTATTCTGGGTTCTATTGTGCATAGTTGAATCATCTGTTTTCTTTGTTCTCTGATAATTGCCTATCTTTCTGCAATGCTAATCTAAACATCTATGACCATAGCTAAATAGGGATTCTTAACTGTGACCAGGGCAGAAGCCTCCAATTTCACACTGGCAGCCAAGTCACAGAATGTAGAATCACTCCTCCATGCTGCAAAGCCCCCACTGTATATTTTGGAGGTGAAATGCCAGTGGCCCAAGCCAGCAACAATTAATTTCAGCGCAAGACACTGGAGAATGTCAGGGCACTGACCTGCTGGCATTATGAATAGAGCTCATTAGATATTACCCGGACAAAGAAGTCGCTGTGTTTTTCAAATGACAAAAGGCATGTGTGTATGAAAATCATCACATTCAGTGTGTCTTTGTGCGTATGAAAATGTTTGAAAAGTATAGGCAGGCAGCAACTATTATATGATTCTTAAGAAAATCTCATGTATTCTATGTCAATATTAAAACAATATTTGCAGAACATTGAGCAACCTTTCCCGTGATTGTTAAAGAAAGGCTTCTTGAGCACCCCGACGTTTAAGAAAATCCAATTTATAAAGCAGGCATAAACACCTTCCACACTGCCTGTACTACCTCCATCTTGATAGAAGGATTTAATCACCTACATCGACATGTTTTACTTCATCTCCTCCTCTCTCTGTCAACACTTTATTTTCTGCTGCAAAAGAGTGACGGCTACTTTGCGGTCCAACATGTGCTTGTCAGTGAGAAGAGACTTAGCTTGTCAATATTTCTTAGTGCTCGTCAGATACACACCTAGAGCACTACAGGCTTCTGTGTGTGATGGGTGGGGGGAGTGGTCAATCAATTGTGTCTGCCCTTAATGTATGCAGAGGAAATAATGAACTGCACTTTCCTTATTGAACAACCGCAGATAAATCATTGGTGGTGTACTGTACATTTAGTGTAGCTGTAGAGTTGGCTGAGAGAGCCTAATTTTGCATTACCCTTGATGGGTTGTGCATTTACGTGTTTTCTGACACATACACAGCTAAGATATTTATTTCTTATTTTTGCACAATAGCAGTTTATTTCAACATTTAATCAAGTTCCTGAGAGCTACATACAGTAGCAAGATAATATATTACAGTGCCGAGATTTCCACAAACAGAATATGAAAAGCAACTGCTGAGATGAGATTTAATTCACCCATATCCCCCACAATGAAACATGGTACAAATTGGAAATGGAGAAAGTTATGTTCCTCAAGGCACCAACCCACGGAGCAGAAACTAGTTTGATTCTATACCTGTCTATGTCTTGTGGAGAGGACGCTTGACGTGACGTCTGCGTCAGCAATGGACCAGCCGAGAGGTGACGTTCTTAATCACAGGAAGTTGCATGAGCACACCATCTGGTTGCCTTGGAGACAGGGCAGTGCAAAAAATATCTGCTAGAGAAGGTAAATCTGGCATAACTTTATACATGAATGGCACTAATCACTAGTTTTCAAACTTTTTTAATGCATTTTATTTAATAAAATGAATCAATACTAATTGTTCAAAAATAATTTACTCATTAGATTCACTTTAGAACGCCTTAACGTCACAAGGGGGTTCTGAACCGTGACTTTAAATGTCCAAAAATGTATCCTTTTTTTTTAACAGCGTCATCAAAATGTCACTGCACATCAGCCTGTCTTTACTTCATGGTGACAGACTCCATTATGTGACCAGCTCTGAGACAAATGTTACAGCCTTTTAACCTTTGACAGAAGCCATATCACTGCATAGCCAGAGCATTAGTCATAATGTGTTAACTTTTTCTTAAAGGGGAGTCAGTGTGTAGACAGTGTACTGAATGGGCAGCCCATGGGCCACTGGGCACTCTTAGATGGAAAACGTCATTTACTGCCTTGTGCACCGCAGACTGTAATTTAACTTTGAATATCACCTGACACACGATTATAAAATCCTACCACCAAATACACATGCTTTTATGGATAAGGAAAAGGATGTAAAGTGATTGCATTGCTTCAGAAGAAATAAATTGCAGCAAAACCTTTGACTACAGTAGCTTATGAAAGAAATGATACACATGCACTGGTATTGTGAAAAACCAACTGAGGAATTAGATGTCTCCATCTTGACAAAGAAGCTACAAGTCACCATTAAATATGACATTGTTTGGGCCCTGGTCATGGAAAATGTGTGCTACCCAGTGGGATGCTGGGATATAGGAGATGGATGTGATGGTTTAGTAACACAATATAAGGGTCTTAAGGACCCAGTGAAAAACATAGTATTACTACAATCCATCATCATTATACACCATGGTGAAAAATACTGTAAACTTACTGTAAATTCACTGCTAGAAGACAATGCATTCACCGTGTAAACATCTATACATGCACAAATATGTAATTTGTCTCATAATGGGAATGCTGTTGTGCATGGGAACATTGCACTGCATGTTAAACCCCTACACAGAGAGACTAGTGCCTAATGCAATTAGGTAGACACAGACCTCACACAATCTGTCATACTTTTTCTATGTTCATTAGTTGGATGGGTTTATGGAAACCACATAGAAAAAAGGGGCCTTACTAATGCAAAAGAGATGGTTTTAAATACTCTTGAAATCACGTGATAGTCAATCATGCACAATATGTGACTCCTCTAACAGTGTCGGGCTCATCCTTGATGGCAGCCCAGAATATAAAATGAGTTAACGGGCCACACCTCTAACCTCGTGATTGCAATCCCTGATCTTGCATGCACACATTTCTTTTTCATAAACCACTGTAAAAGTAAGGGGAAAAAAGAAAACGTGAGTTCATGGTTCTTAAGAGGAATTCAAATGAAAAGTCCACCGGTCCCACTTTGTCAACTGCTATTTGTACGCCCTGTTAGTTGACCCAAGTTACTGTACTCGGACGAGTTAAGATTAAAGTACTAGCTTCTATAAAGGCATAGCCCCTCCGGGAGGGGGACTAGGGGCTTCCAGGTGGGGAGAGAAAATGAATGGAGTGTGCTAGAGTGGAGCAAATGTATTTGAGCTGAAGTCTTAGGAGACACATAGGAGACATAGATGGAATGGAGTTGGATATACATGGCACCTGCATGTAGCATGCAGAACATTAGCGTTATCTCCACCTGAGGCACAAGCCATAATCACTTGCCAGTCTAATAGCAGTGAGGTGGCGATGAGAGCTAATTCATGCTGTCACAGGAAATTAAAGGAAGGGAAGGCCTTCTGGGGGCATAATTCTTTCACTTCCCCACCCTCTCTTGCAGACGTCCGCTTGATTGATAGTCCTCTAAATGTTGCTCTACATTTAGATGTAATCAGGACCGTCTTATCTGATAAGATGAAAGACCCCTCTATTCTGGGGCTCATTCCATTTTTACACTGCAAATGACACAGCCACATCATGGGCGCAATATCTCACCCCAACCACAATTGGTCGGGAAAGTGGTGTGAGCCATATTACGCCGACAGAACCCATATGACTAAAACTTATCACACTTGTGAATAATGCAACGCATAGGAGAATATGTCAGCGGAGTGTGAACTTAATGCAACATCTCTAATTATGTTTGAATGATTTAGACTTATGGTGCTCAATGCTGAACATGTTGCTTTGATAGCGTTGAATCAAATGTTTCGTTTTGCAGGCCTTATATCAAAGGAGCCCCGGGGGCAATAGCGTAGCACCTTTTTGGAGCTCTTGTTTCATATTGAAAATAGAACAATGACAACACAGTTAGCATCACCAGAGGAGTAACCATTGAAGTATGGGTAGATACATGTAACATTTAAAGAACCAGCTATCTTACAGACTATAGTATATAAGAGTTAAGGGGTTATTAATATATTGTACAAATACAAATTCCACAATGTGATGCTATGCTGTAAACATCATGATGGATAGATTGAATAGATAGAATCCATGGGGTTTGTATATAGAAGCAGGAAGGAGGGAAGGAATGCTGACGCTTTGTAATTTGTCCACCTGTATGGCAGTCTGACTCTCATTCTGACTCTCCCCTTTGACTTGGTGTGGAATTACATGCTTTTGGCACATCTGTCTAGCTTGCCAGAGAACAAGTTAGTTGCTTACCCAGTGCTGCAGTTTTTAGTTAGTACTTTTATCCAACCTCCTTTGGTTGTCATCTGTGGACAACCAGTATTTCACCAGAACATCACAATTACTGGTAGAGCAGAAATATTAATACAATTTAAACCAAAATCCTAATAATACATTAAATAATGGCTTTTAACACATTGCGAAGGCTAAGAGGTGTGGTGCGATCTGCACAACTTTGTTTGTGTTCACATTTACAGAGCCAGGGCTGTGTATAAACATAATTTGTTTTTCAGCACAGAATGGGCAGGTAGACCGTGAGGAGATATTCTATGAATTTGTGTATTAGCATACAATCGCTGACTGACTAATGTTCAATACATCCAACTGCTCAAGCATTCTACCAGAATGCATATACTGGATGTATACACAGATTTATATAGTACAGTATATTATATATATTATCTGTATATACAATATATACAAATCTTAGTAAACAAGCTCAACATATCAGCACGATCACTATGTTTGGATATCCCTGCCTGGCTAGCAATGATGGGCAAGCTACATTGAAAATGTAATGAGCTAAGATACAAGTTACTCTACGTTAAATTAAGATCAACTACACTGAAGCTACCTCAAAAGAAATGTAGCAAACTAAGCTACATGCAACATGGCAAAAGTAGTTTACTACCTTTAAGATATTTTTTTTCCTACATTTTATTGTACCAACATTCAAAATTGTAAGTCAAACAAACAAATAAACAGGGCAAAACTGTTCAGTTCAACTGTTTATTAAACAATAAGCCGTGTTCTCTGCTCTCACTGTTCTTTCTATTATGTAAACTCAGTCTTGTCTTTATTCCCCCTCAATCTCCTGCATCAAAGTCTCAGGCATCGGCCCAGTGATTGGTAAACCTACGTTAATGGCATAATCGTCATACGGAAGTGCTTCTATTGGCTTCACATGTAGCCTAGGTCCGTGCATGTGATGGCATCACATACTGATTCTTAGCAGTTGTATCAAGACTTAAGCTTGAGCTGCAACTTCAAAACCGCGTGGGAAAATGTAGCTTCTGTGGACGTTACCGCACTACTTAATCAATTAGTAGCTACTGAAAAGCTATTTAATTCAGAAAACAGCGCCGCTACCGCCACGCTACTCATAAATGTAGTTTAACTAGTAGTGTCGCTACTGCCCAACACTGCTGGCTAGTCCTGTCTGTCCATTAGCACTACTTCACACAAGCAACTGACCATCTCATACATAGAGCTCCACACAATGTATTTTCAGGAAGTAGATTTTCATTGGCTATGTAGAAAATGACAAAACTGTCTTTTGTCATTTTGACAAAAGACAACTGTCTTTTTGCACAGACAGTAAGAAGCTGCAAATATGTGGATTGTGGCAGTGCCTGCCTCATACAGCTTCTGGGGAAACATTTAGTATATGTTTGCCTGGAAACATCCATGGGCTAAACAAACTACATCAATTGTTAATAAACGTGGAGTCACTGCTCTGCTGCCATATTGTTACTTAGCTCTTGTTACTAACATACTACTACATTCAACACTAGTAAGAATGATTTTATTAAAGTTATTGAAACTTAGCATCAGGTTAGTCTCTAACTTTGGCAAAAGGCACAACGTTAAACAATAGGCCACAGATCCGAGACGGAGGCAGTATAGTGGAAAAAACATATGACCGTGGTAGCAGGGGTCAAAGTCAGGTTATCAGGAGGGCAAGGCAGGGGCAGTATCCACCAGACAGACGGTAGACCAACATGATAAAGCAGATGGGCAAACGTACACACAGGGAGTAGGCTAGGGCAAATACGAAAAACAAGCGCATAACTGGCACCACTAGAGGCAATCAGAAAAACAGTTGGCTGGAGGCAAAACTCAACAGCTCAGCAGGGAAAACACAGTGTACAAATACAAACAGGGAGACACAGGTGAACACAATGAACTAATCAGGGGAAAACACTAAACTGTGGAATTGATCCCAGCTGTGATGGTGACACAACTATACAAAACTATTTAGTCTCTACTGGTGTTGTCTAACATTCAAATGGAGATTTACTTGGTATTCATTCATACATGTATGCATGCACCTCAGAAACCTCCATATTTTAAATGTACTCTAAAGGGTAAATGAGCAGGGGGACATCACAAAATACAGGAAAACCGGCTACCAATATAATCAGTTTCTCCGTTTTGAGTATAGGGACAATGTCAAGGGAACATCAGATAAACACATCTACAGTTTATTACTTTAGTTAACTACAGTAGGCCTATGTTGTCACTTTCCTTTGAAATACAACAATGGATTGGTAGTTGTTATTTTATATTTTTAGTCTGTACCTGTATGTTGCTGCTGAAGTTTGCAGCTCGAGAACACATGGCATTGGTACTCCTGCATACTGTACAGGACAGTAGGGTGAGCAGTTATAAGCTAGGCTGAAAACTTTCCACAAGGTTGCTACAGTATTACAACTGACACAGCACTTACAATGTCTTCAAAGATGGTTATGTGACCTGTCATTAAAGACAACTGGGAGATGAGAAGTGCTTCAAACTCCAAGTCCAGATGAAAGTATACAGTAGCTGTCAGTCTAAAACTGTCATGGGTTGCTGGGTGTTGAATGAAAAAGTGATTGCCTACATTATAGATAACTCATAAAATACTGTTCTAACACATGAAAGCATCATGGATGAATATATGTCAATGTACGGTTTTGTACATACATTTTGACCTATAGACAAACTGCTGTTGCTAAAGCTGACACCATAGAATGTGGAAAGAGGATTAGAAACTTTGGCTGTAAGTGCTTTGCTTGTGGTGGACTACACAGCAGATATAACATAATGCATTACATCTGACAGAAAACTTTGGTGGTTTAATATGTAGCAATGAAGCTAACTGTAGCATCCTTGCCAAGCATTATCTCATTATGAGTGAATAAACATATGTTCCCCTACTGAAGAGTACGGTACAATATTATCCATCTAGCTCAGATGTTACTCAGACCGTGGATAGATACAGTACACACATTGTAACACAGTACAATTAACGATAAGCTAAAATGGAAGGAACAAATGATTTAAATACACAGGTAGACAAGACAGAAGAGACAGCCCATTGGACAAGAACAGGGCAAGGACACTCATTAGACATGGCAAACTAAAACACAGGTAGAACCAACAAGACAATCTGTGAGACAAAATAGAGAGAAAAAATAAATAAATTTATTTATTTATTTATTTATTATGGTGTAGAGTAGTGGTTCTTAACCTGGGTTCGATCGAACCCCAGGGGTTCGTTTAGTCGGTTAAGGGTTCGGCAAGGGTCAAGACACACACAGTATAGACCGGTTCACACTAGCAAATCGTACCACACCCTCTTATTGCTAAGAAAGTCCTTGAGATACGTATCCGTTACAACGTATCTTTGCAAGCAATCCTTTTCGAGGATGGTAGACATGAAAACTAAGAAACGGAACAGACTTTGTTGCAAAAATGATATGAGAAAGGCACTTGCCACTCTCTTGTTTTGAAGAAATAATCTTTTATTTTTCCAATTACAAAAGGTTGGGTGAATGCACTGATGAAGCTTGCGGGGTGCAGTACCTCCAATAAGGTTAAGAACCACTGGTTTAGAGAGATGTCATTATCTGTATTTAACCACAACATTATCTGTCTCTGTAGCCTATTTAAGATAAGAACTGGAATGAGCGTGGTTTATACTGGAAGTAATTTAATAGCAGGCATATGTATTTTTTAAACTAACCTTGTTCAAGTTCAATGAAAGTTTATGTGGCCTGAACGCCAGGTTACAAAACAGGGAAGAATTGTGTTTCGCAACATTCACATGGCTAACAACAACAAAGTGAGCATTTGTGTTTGACTGCTGTATATTGCTGTTTCAGCAGTACAGTTGTTCTGTACAATACTACTAAGGCTACGGTGTTGTTGCTGTAGCGCATTAAACCTGTTCCAACTGCTGTAACCAATATGTCCACAGTGGCTAATTGTAAATGTCATACAGTACATTTCACATCAGAATGAGGCAGCATGCATTCAAGATAAAATAAGATGATAATGAAAGCAACATTTATGATGTGTTGAGAAGGACCAAAATGTCCCACCCATGGCCAATAGACTAACATGTTCCACATTAGCAGCTACAGTACACTTTTAATACATGACATTTAGTAACACTCGCACCACGTCTAATAAACAAAGCAACTTTCTCTGAAAGTGGTTTTCAGTAAAGTTAATTGAACATAGCAGACATTCAGTCCACTGAATGCACCATATTATTCATTGGTAATGCAATGTTGGAATTACTATATTTCCACAAAATTGTATTTATCTCTTAAAATAAATAATTACATGTTAATGGATGCTAAGTCAAAATGCCATGAAACCTGGCTGAAATCAATCCTGTGTTGCAAAAAACTTTATTTAGTGGACATCCACATATGAATATGAATTGATTTGAAGAAATATTATCTGACTCACAGATGTGGATGGATGGGTGGATGGACGGATCACGGAACACTGTTAAAAGAACCACATGCGAACTAGTTAATCCCCAGGCCTTTTTCCCCATTTTTTTCCTTGCAAAAACAATCCCTTTTATTTGTAAGGTTTTATGCAGTTCTGAACAAGTTACAAAGCTTCTTTGGTATTAAAATGTAGATAACCCATGTGAGATTCCAATGCAGGTTAAATATTCCAAGTGCATGTAGCGCTCTTACCCTATAACACATGCATTGAGGGTAAGGCCCTGAGTTCATTTTAGGTATAGCATATGAAATAAAATATCAACACACAGGACTTCCTTTTTAAAAAGATAAAATAATCTTTTTAGAAAAAAAATCACCCACTGCTTGTATGATGGACTCTGTAGAGTTAGTGGGCATGTGTGTACTGGGGAGTAAGGCTTGCAGGTCCTTCAGGGTTTTACCCTCCGCTTGCAACCATTCTTTCAATTTGCAGTTGAAATCTTCAGTAGCAACGGAGGCCCTATTTGTGATAACAATAGGCCACGCCTCTCTACCATCATTAGGTAACACGTCAGGAGGGACACTTACATTGCTTAAATTTTCCTTACATTCACACAAGACCATTAAACTATTCAGTCTTGCATTGAATATCCTTCCCCTAACACGCACGCGGCCCAAACACTTAACCGTGTTAAGGGTTTCCTCAATCTGAGAGATCTCCAAATCTTCTGGAGTAATTACTAAAAACACATGAGCCTCATCTAAACTCTCTCCACGACACCAGTTAGTAAGCTCCAACACTAACTCAGAACGGTCAGCCATACTAGCTTGTATGTATATGCTATACCAATTTAATTTAAATACTTTGGTAACATTAACTTAAAGCAAACAAAACTATCCCAGCGGTGCCTCCATTTATGTAGCGCTCTTACCCTATAACACATGCATTGAGGGTAAGGCCCTGAGTTCCTTTTAGGTATAGCATATGAAATA
>JAODLL010000007.1:611314-624920 GCA_026546735.1 Forbesichthys agassizii | reverse complement strand
TCCATGTGTGTGTGTGTGTGTGTGTGTGTGTGTGTGTGTGTGTGTGTGTGTGTGTGACAGATTGACCAAAAGACAGAAAGAGAAACTTTGTTACTTAGAGTTGTTGTATATGGCATTGATGCACGCACACACACACACACACACACACACACACACACAGCACATAGTCATATATCTCAATGTTTGTAATATTATTTGTATTATTATTAAAAGCCTTTATTGTATCACTCGAGTAGGCTATATCTGTGTCGCCCCGAGTATCACTATGTATGGCAAAACTCAGGAGCTGATATGACTAAAAACACAACACAGGCCGTTGGACAGAACAAAACAAGGCAGCAGGTGAACCCAATACACAGTCCACACAGGGCGACCCGGGGCGACACAGTCCACACAGGGCGACCCGGGGCGACCCGGGGCGACACAGTCCACACAGGGCGACCCGGGGCGACTCGGGGCAACACAGTCTACACAGGGCGACCCGGGGCGACTCGGGGCAACACAGTCCACACAGGGCGACCTGGGGCGACCCGGGGTGACACAGTCCACACAGGGCGACCCGGGGCGACTCGGGGCAACACAGTCTACACAGGGCGACGCGGGGCGACTCGGGGCAACACCGTCTACACAGGGCGACCCGGGGCAACCCAGTCCACACAGGGCGACACGGGGCGAATTGGGGCGACACAGTCCACACAGGGCGACTCGGGGCGACTCAGGGCGACAAGGGGCGACTCGGAGCGACAAGGGGCGACTTGGGGCAACAAGGGGAAACAGACGGGCAGGGGAAGACGGAAGACAGAGAAGGACAGAAATAGACAGAACCAAAAGACAGAGCATGCTCATGTCTACTGCAGTTACATTGGTCATACTGGGCCTGTTTGGTTTGGTAGAGAGGATGCTTCTATGCAGTTACAGTGTCAGTTAGATATGAATATGTAAATATGTTTCTCCTGAAGATTAAAGCTCTGCATGGACTCCCAGATTGCATTAAGGCACACTGACCCTCCCTTCCTGCCTATGCACCATTCCTAATCCCGTTTCCCTGAAGTCCCATTACTGTTATTACACCCGCTCGTCCAGCTGGGGCGTTCAAGGACAGCAGTAAGAGAGAGAGAGAGAGAGAGAGAGAGAGAGAGGGCCAGTAGAGTAGCACCGTGGGCAAACTGTTTGGCTCAGACAGAGCTATGTTCACATTTGGCCAACTGGGCGAACATGCTCTCTTTTGACTTTTAAATGTTTTGATTTAAAAACCGTGTGTTTGCCAAGGTCCTCACGCGTTTGCCACTAGCTCAAAGCAAACGGAAAGCTGCTGTTGCAAATGTTTGTCAATGTTCGCCTGTGTTGAACGCACCTCAGACAGGACAGAGCTTACATGTAGCCTGATGAGACCTTCCTGATCTCCCCAGCCTCAGCTGAACTTTGCAGCAAGTATCAGTCTCGAGCCTTTCAATTTAAAAGCGTTAGTCCAACGTGTATAGAACAATTAGGCCAATCAGTGGCCAGCTCAAGGTCTTCACAAGATGACAACAACATCATGTGTCATATGTTCCACTTTCCACTGATTTTTGACAGTTTGGTTGGGTGAGATAAAGGTAGGCAGTCCAATCATATGTAAGGAAGTTTGACAGGATTTAGCACCATTTTTATGGCAAACGCTATTGAATTGAAGGGTTCCAGTCTGATACTCAAAGCCAAAAGGATATTGTTTCTAAGATGTTGCTAGGAGACTAGAATGGTCTCACGAGACTATCCGTTTTGCTTGATGGTCCAAAGATATGAGATAGGTTGACGATCACTAAGTTCTGCATGGTGGTGATTATGACGTATCCATCACAGGAGCCTTTGATGTACGCGTGAACATTTGAGTTGGTAACTGAAAAGTTCTACTTTACACTGGTAATAATCGAGCCAGAATGTGGTACTACAGTACTGTTGTAATATTCAGAATATTTGTATTATTGATATATTTCATCCTAGTGGAGTTTATGTTAAATGTTATGTTATGCAGTAGCGTAACATACAAAGCACAGTAAAATAATGAACAGTTCATGAGATGTACAGGTGTTTTCATGGAGTGACAGGTCATGAGATGTACAGGTGTTCTCATGGAGGAACAGGTCATGAGATAAACATGTGTTTTCATGGACGGTTCTCATGGAGTGACAGGTCATGAGATAAACATGTGTTCTCATGGAGGGTTCTCATGGAGGAACAGGTCATGAGATGTACAGGTGTTCTCATGGAGGGTTCTCATGGAGGAACAGGTAATTCGATGTACAGGTGTTCTCATGGAGGAACAGGTCATGAGATAAACATGTGTTCTCATGGAGGGTTCTCATGGAGGACCAGGTCATGAGATGTACAGGTGTTCTCATGGAGGGTTCTCATGGAGGAACAGGTAATTCGATGTACAGGTGTTCTCATGGAGGAACAGGTCATGAGATGTACAGGTGTTCTCATGGAGGGTTCTCATGGAGGAACAGGTCATTAGATAAACATGTGTTCTCATGGAGGGTTCTCATGGAGTGATGTGTGGTGTGTGTTTGTGCATGTGTCTGTGCATGTGTGTACATACTGTATGTGCATGTGTGTGTGTGTGTGTGTGTGTGTAAATGTGTGTACATACTGTATGTGCATGTGTGTACATACTGTATGTGTGTGTGTGTGCCCCCACATGCACCCCGCGTGCAGAAGGAGCTACTGTTATAATAGCTGTCTGTCTCCCTCTGTTCTCTATCCCATTTAATTCCCGCCTGCCTCCTTCACCCCAGAGGGCTGCAGCCTGCCCATAATGAAGTATGACAGAGAACCAGCACATAGATGTCTCCCACTCTAAAGTCCATTAACCTTATAGAGTGCCAATCAACGGCAGCTTCTCGAGATCTTCGTACTGGTTTCATCTTGCATCCAGCCAAATGTCTTTCTTGCTCTACTGACGTTCCGTACCTTCAATAGTTAGTGCTTGTGTTGCTGCTGGTGACTAACTAATAATTAAAACCACGTTTGTGGGTCCGCAACGCTCTGCTGTTGATAATCTGGTGATTACAAACAACTAAAGCATCTTTACCTCACTCACAGTCGCCACAGTGTCCTCAATAAACCTCCAGTGAGGTCAAACCTGAATTATCTAATTATATTTTATATTTGAGTTAGAAACGATCGGCACAGGTTTTAAGGAAATATCTGTCTGGAAAATATTCTTTAAAAAATATTTGGTCGTGGAAAAAAAAAAACACCCCACAGATTCATGAATTTTTCATAGACCCCCCGGGGGGTTCCCACGGTAACAGATCCCCAGTAGTTTGAGAATCATTGATGTAGACTAAAAAAATTGCCTTATTATGCTATTTTTGTTATAAATATAGCAGTTTTCCAAAACAGCTATATTGACTGCTACTGTATGTCCTATGAGGCTATTTGTGGGGTTGGGGCAAGAAGGGGCTGGGGGGGGGGGGGGTCTTTTAGGCTACATCAAAGCAGGACAAAGCACAGATCCTGCTGATGTAAATGCTATAGCCACAAGTTAGGCTTATGCAGGTGGTTACAATTAGCTGTAATTCATGGCCAATTCAAAGGTCCATAATCTAAAGGGCCAATACAGACCTTTTTAAGAGAGAGAGAGAGAAAGAGAGAGAGAGAGAGAGAGAGAGAGAGAGAGAGAGAGAGGGGAAGACATAAAGAAGGGAGAAAGAGAAATATGGAGTGAGAAAGAACTTCTCTGACCTGTTTGAGGTGTCGCGGTGTAAAATCTCCCCTCATTACACCCTCATAGCACCAGTATTAATTTGGTGTGTTTTATATTGCCGATAATTAGCAGATGTGTTTTTATACCTTTTTTATGGAATAAAACAAAAAAAGTTATACCATTTATTATTTTGACGGCTATGCATGTGAACTATCAAGGTCTTTATATTTTAATAATCAGATGGACGGCTTTTGAATTATCCAATTAGTTTACTCCCAGTTCATATCTAGCATGTCAGGAACTTATTGATACCTTGAACGCAATACGTTTGCGGCATAAACACATATTACAAGGTATTATAATAAAAACAACTGAAAACAGTGTTAGAACACCTCGGGACCGTTAATTATTCCTGCTGTCAATGCATTTGGAGGTAATGAGATGAGGACCAGTATTGTGACCTTTAAGGCCCAGGCATACTTTCCACAATCGCAGACTGTCTGTACACCTCCAAAATGTTCTGTCCGCATGGACATACAGTATGCAGGTTGGCTGCACTAAACTCACAAATGAGTGCTCTAGACGTATAAAAAAATATTCCATCAAATGTATTACACCAATTTTGTTAACAAGGACCATTGTGTGCACATAAAAATCCTAGTTATAAATATCCCAGAGTCTTCCCCCATCCCTTGACCCAACTCACCACCAGATGGTGATCAGTTGACAGCTCTGCCCCTCTCTTCACCCAAGTATCCAAAACATGAAGCCTCAGGTCAGATGATATGATCACAAAATTGATCATAGGCCTTCGGCCTAGGGTTCTCTGGTTCCACATACACTTATGAGCATTCTTATGTTCGAACATGGTGTTTATTATAGACAGTCCACAGACTAGCACAAAAGTCTATCAACAATCGCCCGCTCAGGTATAGATCCCAAATCACTCCTCTCCAGGTATCTCCATCATTGCCCACGTGCAACCCCACCCACCACCACCAGTAGACACAGGGAGGCAACCCTCTCGTCTACCCGGGTAAACTATAAAGTAGCGGCGTTCAGCTGGGGACTTGTGAGTAGCCTCGCACCCTGGGAAACTCCAGAGTAGAATAAACTGGCCTGGGAACGTCTCGGGATTCCCCAGTCAGAGCTTGCTAATGTGGCTGGGGAAAGGGAAGTTTGGGGTCCCTTGCTGGAGCTGCTGCTTCCACGACCAGACTCCAGATAAGAGAGAGAAGATGGATGATGGATGGATGGATGGATGATGGATGGAGGATGGATGGATGGATGGATGATGGATGGATGGATGGATGGATGGATGATGGATGGATGGATGAATGGATGGATGATGGATGGATGATAGATGGATGATGGAGGATGGATGGATGGATGGATGATAGATGGATGATGGAGGATGGATGGATGATAGATGGATGATGGAGGATGGATGGATGGATGGATGATGGATGGATGATGGATGGATTTTGCACATTTCAAGGCGCTTTTTATGTATACAGAAAAAGTCTGCCTGAAGTATGCTTGGAACAGCCCGAGCGCTTGTCCGCGTAGTAGTATGCAGCGACCTTCAGTGAGAATATGTTCCATGACAGACACACAGCCTAGCTGTATCGGGTACCACGTTTGGTCCAGTATTAAGCAGCGGCCTTCAGTGAGAACATTTCCCGTGACAAATGCACTGTTTTGGCTACCTATGTGCTTGAGTCTTGAAAAACTACATTTAGTGGTTAGCTATTTATGGTAGTCAACACGAACTGTGATGCCATCTAATTAATTGGCCACTAGGTGGCATTTCTCTTAATCATAGAAGTTTTGCAAGCAGTTCACATGAATAAAAATGTACAAAACAAATAATTTTCAGAAAGCATAATTACACATACAGTATATTAAATAGATATTCAAACTACGCTATGTTGCTAAACTACGCAATATTGCTAAATGACACTAGTTTGCTAATCTATTATATTTAGCTAAGCTATCATGTTTTGCTAATGCCCCGGGCCACATTCAAGCAAGCCCAGAGCGATGGCAGACTTTTCTAAGCCACTCTAGTAGATCAGCTGATGGCCAACAGCCGGCCCCTTTAATGAGATTAATGCAGCGCAGAGGGTCCCAGTGTAGAGGGTCCCAGTGTAGAGTGTCCCAGTGTCTGTGTATGTGAGTGTGAGTGTGTGTGTGTTAAACTCTCCTTGACATTGGGTGTTAGTCAATTAATGAAATGGTTTAAAAGCCACACTGGTACTATAGTTAGTGTGTGTGTGTGTGTGTGTGTGTTTGTGATGATCCATATATTTTGATTCTAATTTGACTGAAATAAACAGCAAATCTGTACTCATATACTCAAGTCTCTTATAATAGATTATATGTATTCATAATTGTATCTACAATGTATTATTGTTATACAAGGTAGTAACTGTTTATGCCTGTGCATAATTGTCTTTACTTATTCATATATGTAATGTACTGTATATGGATCCTAATGTAAATGCATTTCCCACTAAGGGACTATTAATCCGATCGGTTTAATCTTATACTTTATCATATCATATCTCACAAGGTCTCCCTGGACTGCCCATCAGTGCATTATTAGTTATTTAATCGGCCTGTAATTTGAACAAACAATGGCTTTAGAGACGTTAGGCAACTGTGTATGAGTGTGTATGAGCGTATTTATGAGTGTGTGGGTGTGTGTTAATGTTTGTGTGTGTCTGTGTGTGTGCATGTGTGTGAGCATGTATATACGTATATGTATCTGTCAGTGTGCATGTGTGTGTGAGCATGTATATGTTTATATGTGGCTGTCAGTGTGTGTGTATGTGCGTGTCTGTGTGCACATGCCAGTGCACCTCTGTTGGCACAAAGTGGGGCTCAGCTGGGATGGCCTCCCTCTGGTCCTCTTTCCTCACTGCCACTCAGGCGGGCGAGCTCGTGTCCCAGTGCATTCTGTGAAAAACAAGATTAGCAAACACACATACTGTATGTACACATATACATATATGTAAATACATACATACATATACACATACACATACATATACATACATACATGTATGTGCACTCACACACAGACTGAAGCACAAGCCACACACATTCAGCCGTTTCCTTCTGAAACACACTGCAAGGCAATGAAGCTCGTGTAGCTTTAATTACAGTAATATAGTACAAAGGAGCAGGTGTAGGGTCAGACAACATGCTCAAGGACAGCGTACAAGGACCCTACAGTATCAGGGCTCAAACCTATACGAACCTATACGACCTATCACCTTCAAAGTCGAACCTGCATTTATGAATAAATAAATACAAAAAACTGAGCTACTAAGCTAAGTACTGTACTGTAGATGTTAACTGCAAATAAATCAATCAATAAATCATATTTTGAACCTTGTACCTGTATTTTGTCTGTTTTGGCATGTTGCCTATGTATTTCCTTTCACTTGTAATTATTATAATTATAATTATACGATATTATATTACATTATATTTTGCGGTTTTCTGACCTGCGTGTGTCTCTGCTGCCCCCGCAGGTAAGGAGGAGCCCTCTACCTACACGTGCACCACCTGCAAGCAGCCGTACGGCAGCGCCTGGTTTCTGCTGCAGCACGTCCAGAGCACGCACGGCTTCCGCATCTACCTGGAGAGCGAGCGCGGGCGCTGTGGCGGCAGCAGCCCGCTGACGCCGCGTGTGGGCCGGCCCTCCCCGCCAGGCGGGGGCGCCGACTGCCCCGCCCCGCTACACGGCCTGCACCTGCCACCCGACCCCAGCCCCTTCAGCTTGCTGCGTATTCCCGGCTCCGGCTCGGGGGGGCGGGGCGACAGTGGCGTGGGGGGTGGAGGTGGCGGCAGCCACCATCAGCGCTTTCAAACACCGCCCCTCTTTAGCCCGCCGCCGCCACGGGGCCACCTGGACGGCGCCCAGCACCACCACCACCATCACCTGAGCCCCGAGGAGCTGGCGCTGGCCGCCCACCACCCGAGTGCCTTCGACAGGGTGCTGCGCCTCAACGCCCCGCTGAACCTGGAGCCGCCCCCGCCGCCACCCCCGCCCCCCATGGACTTCTCGCGCCGGCTGCGGGAGCTGGCGGGGAACACCGGTGGTGGGGCTGCATCACCCCCTCCCTCCCCGGGCCGGCCCAGCCCCATGCAGCGCCTCCTGCAGCCCTTCCCGGGCTCCGGCAAGCTACCCTACCTCTCCACGCCGCCCCCACCACCCGCGCAGTCGTCGCCCCCGGGCTCCCAGAGCGCCGGCCCTCCCCTGCCGCCCCCCACCTCCTCCGCCGCGGCCACGCCCGTGAAGAGCAAGTCCTGCGAGTTCTGTGGCAAGACCTTCAAGTTCCAGAGCAACCTGATTGTGCACCGGCGCAGCCACACGGGCGAGAAGCCCTACAAGTGCCAGCTGTGCGACCACGCCTGCACGCAGGCCAGCAAGCTGAAGCGGCACATGAAGACGCACACGCACGGCGGCGGCGGCAACAGGGCCTCCGGCTCCTCGGGCTCCGCCCCTTGCTCGCCTGGCGGCGGAGGAGCCGCGGCTGCCGGCGGCGGCATAGGGGGCGGGGCAAAGTCCGAAGATGGGCTCTCGCCGGCGTCCTCGTCGCCAGAGCCGGGCACCAGCGAGCGGCGGCGCCGCCACATGGGCAGCGCCAGCAGTGCGCTGAAGTCGGTGGTGGCCAAGCTGCGGGGCGAGAACGCGCGTCTGCGGCGCCAGAACGGCGACCAGGAGCAGGAGGAGGATGACGAAGAAGAGGAAGAGGAGGAGGAAGAAGAGGAGGAAGAAGAGGAGGAAGAGGGGGAGGAAGAGGAAGAGGAAGAGGGGGAAGAGCAGGAGGAGGAGGAGCAAGAGGAGGTGGACCAGCAGCGGCTGCCCAACGGGGACCGGGAGGGGCGGAGGAACAGCAGCTTCCCCTTCGGCCTGAGCCTGGAGGCGGGGCGTCACCACGACAACAACAACAACAATAACAACAACAACAACAACAACAACAACAACAACAATGGCGGTGCGCGGGGGCGCCTGGGAGGAGGGGGGGCGTTGGGGGACGAGGGTCCCGTGCCGCGCTCGCTGCCCGAGGCTCTGCAGATGCAGGGTCTGGGCCTGGCCGCCAGCATGCATCACTTCAGCGAGGCGCTCAACGCCCACAAGCGGCATGCGCTGTCGCAGGAGAACCACCACCACCACCACCACCACCATCCACACCACCACCATCACCGCCGGCAGCACCAGCAGCTGCACCACCCGCTGGCCGGGCACCGGGGCCAGCGAGGGCTGCTGTGCGGCGGCGACAATGACCCGGCGCTGGAGTCGGACCGCGCCGAGGAGGGCTGCGGCATCTCGGCCATTAACGGGCGCGGCGCGTCGCCCAGTGAGGCGGCCTCCGTCGGCCTCTCTCGAAAGCTGCTGCTGGGCAGCCCGCCGGTTGCTGCCGGGCCCCTCAGCCCCTTCTCCAAGCGCATCAAGCTGGAGAAGGACTTGGACATGGCCACGCCCACCATCCCCAACACGGAGAACGTCTACTCCCAGTGGCTGGCGGGCTACGCCGCCTCGCGACAGCTCAAGGACCCCTTCCTGAGCTTTGGCGACTCGCGGCAGTCGCCCTTCGCCTCCTCGTCCGAGCACTCGTCGGAGAACGGCAGCCTGCGCTTCTCCACGCCGCCGGGTGACCTGCTGGACGTGTCCGGCCGCAGCGGCACGGGTTCTGGCGGTAGTACGCCGCACTTGGGCGGCCACGGGACGCGGCCGGGCTCCAAGGACGGCCGGCGCAGCGACACGTGCGAGTTCTGCGGCAAGGTGTTCAAGAACTGCAGCAATCTGACGGTGCACCGGCGCAGCCACACCGGCGAGCGGCCCTACAAGTGCGAGCTGTGCAACTACGCCTGCGCCCAGAGCTCCAAGCTCACGCGCCACATGAAGACGCACGGCCAGGTGGGCAAGGACGTGTACAAGTGCGAAATCTGCCAGATGCCCTTCAGTGTGTACAGCACGCTGGAGAAGCACATGAAGAAATGGCACAGCGACCGGCCCCTGAGCACCGAGATAAAGTCAGAGTAGGGGCAGCCGATGCCTTGGTGCCCGTATGGGTGGAACTGTCCTCAGCCACGAACTATCGTTGTCCTTCCCCAGAGTCTCCCTTGTAGATTTGAACCCCTCTCCCTCACCCGGAACCTTCCCGCCCAGCTCTGGTGAAGGCGGGAGACCATGTGCACCAGTACACTCCATTTCCACTACCCGTTTTGAATGCATGACCTGTATCGGGGCAATACTATTGCATTGACGCAAAACTTCAAAGCCTTTCTCTTGTGCAATAATTTACATGTCGTGTACAATTTTTTTTCTTTTGAGTTTTCCTTTTTCCCATTCTTAAGAATTTAGTCAGCATGCATAGTATGTTTTTGCTAATAAAAAAAAAACTAAGAAGAAGAAGAAGATCGTTCCTGGTTGAGTAGTTGTTGAGTAAATGTGTTGCTGTTTTCTCTTGTTCCATTCATTTTCTTTTTATTCCTCAAAAAGAGAAAAGACGGGAAAGGTAGGAGCCTGTACATTCTGTAACACATATCATGTACAGTTTCGTGGTGTGACTTGGAAAACGAACAGTCTCGGACTTCGACCCTCTCCGGACAACCCTGGAAATGCACTTAGCCTGGTCTTTCTAAAAGATACTACCACACAGGGTTAGGGGCAAAAGTGTCTCGATGACTAAATTAAAAGTGGGGGGTGTCTTTAATATTCCTATCGAGAAAGTAAAGGTTGTCAATTTATGCTATCATTTGGTAAACAAAACAACAAAAAAGTTTTTAAAAAAAGAGTGCCTTTGATATCCCAAGACTGCATTGGCCATAATCGTATCTGCTATAAGCTTGGGCTCGCGTTAGCTAGTGCTAGGGGGCTTAACCCAGGAAATGGTTCTTGCATCAAGCGCCTGACTGTTCAAGTGGGACTGTGACAATTAACGGACAACGGAAAGTCATCATTTAGCTACCTATTACATGTTCTATATTATCTTTTTTTAATATGTGGCAAGCATGGTACAAGCAGTATTGTATATTTGAATTATTTGTAGTTTTGTTTCCCATATGGAGATACTTTGCGATAACGGTACTCTGTCACGTACAATCCTGTCTTTTGTGGTCCGCGGTGTGTGGCGGGGAGGGACAGAGAGGGGTCTTAGCACAAACCTACAACGCTGCTTTGGAAAATGTCAGCGTGTCGAACAATGCACAGTAATATATGAGCTCCGATCCAGGCTGACAATATTAGGGAGGAGCCTTGAGCTAGTCAGAGAGAAAGCACAGATCAGGAAGCTAAATATAGTCAGTGGCAATCTTTTAAACTTTTTTTGCATCGTGAGAATCAGAGCAGGGTGTTAAATTGTAAGTGATCTAAAAGCATATCTGTAGCTCCACTCGAGGGCTATTCTACCATGAGAAGGAGAATTTGACATGTTTGCTACAGTATTCATATGCCAAATGCAAGGAACAATTATTCTTTGTTCGTTTGCTATTCCTTTTGAATGAAAGAAGATGGCATACATTTTTGAGTTGCAGATTTTCACGTTTAATATTTTATAAAAATAATAAAAATATTATTTCATTATGAAACAGCACTTCTGAAAATACTCAACACGTCTTAATATTTATGAGACATCAATGCTATGTTGGTACATGGGTCAAGTATAAACATTAGGCCATGATTTAGAGGACATGAAGTGCACATGAATTTCCCCAGTTTACAGGTTTACGCTTTAGGGGAACATGTTAATATGCTGTCATCTGACGTGGGGTCCTGCTGTTTAAAAGCAGTAAAGGATTTTAAACAGATAATCTGTTGTGCAGCCAGTGTGTCCAACCACCTAACCCTTGACCTCTGATGTCAAAACATTTAACCTTGTCTCCGCCCCTTGAAATAGCCGGTTGACATCCTCAAAGAGCTTTTTCTGATCATAAAAAGTATCTGATGCCTCCAAGGTCTGTGAATTACAATGGTTTATTACAAGGGTTTATTGAGTTTCTAGTCATCTTCCTACAGGATTAGCGCTCTTCATGATCAAATAAATTATAATTAGAACGTTGAGTGTGTCCACATTCATTGCCATCACTATCTAAATATAGGACAGGAATCTATAGACCTGTAGAATTTATGTATAACATCTGATGTTCACGCTGCAAGAATCCTTTTTTTTTTTTTTGTGTACAAATCATCCCTCTATGTATAAATATTAAAAGTGTCCAACTTTTGCAAATAACACTGCTATTTTTAGGGGAAACTGCATTTAAACTGAGTTGTTACTCTTTTATTCAGCGTCTTGGTGGTGTTCAAGACACAAATCACAGTATATATGACATTATAACACAAACAAATCTGTGATGGTTTTGTATTTTATTTTACCTTGGATTTCCACAGCTCTTCAGGTTTAAATACAATTAGCATTTGGGGAAATGATTATATATGAATATATAATAAAGATCTTAAAATATAGGAAAATGCACACTCATGTCGATTCCTATGCTTAAACATATGTATGGTCTCCTTTTTCTGTATTTCTAGAATTGTATTTGAATTTAATGTTCACTTAGAGTAGGCACTATAGTATTTATATTGAGGCTCGTATTTTTAACTGTTGCTTGTTCTCTCGAAAAGGTATTTACCATACCTTTTTTGGTAGTGGAAAAAAATCCCAGGCTGCCACGGTATATTTTTTTAATTTGGCAGGATAATATAGTGCAAAATTATTTGTATGTTTAAAGAAATAAAATAAATAAAAAAGAGGAAGAAAAACACGCTTAAAGAATAAGCAGCAAAAGTATGTGGCATTTGGGGTTTGTTGCGGGACCATAAGATGGCCACCGGTACGAACCCGCTTTCTGTCCACAGAAGTGGTTGTACATATTTTCATATCTTCTTTGGTTTTTGGTATGAAAGCCCCCTCCGCTCCCCTCGGCTAACATTATCATATGCAGTAACGCTAGCTAACGCAGTCGTCAGCCTGCTCTGGTCTCTCTCAGCGATCCCGCCTGACTACATTCCAACGTCGAACAGCGAGAAGAGAACATGAAACGTACGGATGACGGGAACGGCACCAGAATAAATGAATTATAATATTTAAAAAACAAAAAACATGCTCCACAGTTGATTCCTTTACCTTTTTTTCCCCCCATTTGTTTCCATTGCCAAATATTTTACGGTGCTTTATATTTAGATTGGGTATACTTTCATATGCAAAGCATATTTAACGATGAGCCGGGGAGTCAGTCTGCTTGTGTTGAGACATTTTTGTAAATGGCAATGCGGAATATTTTGTTATCAGCCTTTTCTAATCCTGTTCTGAGAGCTGTTTGTTGTAACTTAAACTTGAAGTTTAACTTTTACTATGGGAGTTACTATTTATTATTACCTATACGCTCTGTTTAAAACAGAGTTATGGAATGGATTTGTTTTTTTTATTTTTTATTTTTTATTTTGGCCGAAGGTCATTGGACAAAACTAGCTCTTATTTCTGTTGTTTTGGGGGTCTGTTCAGTTGTACTGGGAAAACCACTGTCTGTGTTTTCTGGCAGATGTCTGCATTATCCTGTTCACACGCCCATTTTGTCCCTTTATCGAAAAACAATTAATGAAAAATACAAATAAAAAACAAGAAAGTATAATTCCACGGGTCATTCATCTCATTCTTGCATGTGCTGCCGTATCTGATGCCTGTGGGTGTGGGTGTGATGTGTGTGTGCGTGGGTGTGTGTGTGTGCATGTGTGCGTGCGTGTGTGCGTGCGTGTGTGTGTGTGTGTGTGTGCGTGTGTGTGTGCGTGTGGGTGTGTGTGCATGTGTGTGTGTGCATGTGTGTGTGTGTGTGTGCATGTGTGTGTGAGACCAGAACATGTGGAGAGGAGCCAAAGGAGCGTGAATGAATCCAGTA
>JAODLL010000007.1:600625-611214 GCA_026546735.1 Forbesichthys agassizii | reverse complement strand
GTGTACCTGCACCCCAGCTCTGAGCCTGACTCCACCTTTAAAGTGTACCTGCACCCCAGCTCTGAGCCTGACTCCACTCACTACAATTTTGAAAAATACATCAAGGAGCTGAGTGATGGGAGGGGAGGGGCTGAGAGGGGGACCCCCATTATCATTAAAGTTAACATTTGAATGTGATGACGTATGAGCATGCTAAGTGTATTTTTAACTTACTTTTTACGGATATAATGTCTAGTTCTGTTTTCAGGCCATATAATGCCGATTTTTATAAAAACAGGACTTATGTCAATATTAACACCCGCATTGATGTGTCTCATCACAAATTCAAACAGCTCAAAAACAAATTTTAGGGTGCAGTCACGCTTTAATATATTTTTAATTGGTGAGTTAGGCTATATAAAAATGCAGCCACTGGATTCATTTCTAAGCACCGGAGCTTCCCGCTTGAAAGTGACATGAAGACTACACATCCCTGGACCTGTAAATGGGAATATGCAGTGGTTCAGAGCAAAACAAAAGCCCAAACGTGGTTTGCAGCATCATCTAATGGCGGAGGAACTCACAATGTGTTGAAAGCATTCGACAGAGATGTCTTCCTACTCTGACAGAGCAGCTAAGTATAAACTGCATTAAAGCCCTAGTAAACCTGATTAGACCTTTGTACCGAATTAATAAACAAATTAATTAATGATTTAATTAATGTAATTAATTAATACATTTTACAATACAAGCTCATAATTTAGATAAAAAGCAAATATATTTACAATAACCATGTATTTAAATCAGCTAATTTATTGTATGTCCTTCAGCAGGATTAACATAGGCACTTAAAGTGTTTCCTGAATGTGAGTACTAAAATTACATTAGACAAAAACATGAATCTACTGTATTTAGCTGTGAAAACAATCAGTTTAATGCCAGCAACTGACCATTTCTATAGTCTCTTTTAGTCTGGAATCGAATGTACGTCACTATGCCATGGTCAGAATTAACAAACACTCTTGTATGGATACCCGGGGATACAATCCACACTCATTTTATGAATCGCTCCATATCTGATCATAATACTGAGAAAGTGATCATGTGACCCAGTTCTGTAGGCCTAGCTAGCCTCCTGATGCTGTCCAATGCTGACGCTCATGAAAACACTTAGGAAACTTAGAAACATAGAAAATAGAAAATAAAACTTTTGTGGCCTAATTCTCTCTTCCCGTCGACCGACCCAGAGCATCTGGCGGCAAATGTCCACCCGGGCTTCACCTAAAAAACAGTCACGGCCTGTCTTTCTATCTTTCTATCTTTTTTACTTTGTTTGGCATTCCTGTCCGCTCTCTCTTACCCCCCACCTCCGCACCACCACCCCCCCAACCCCCCCCCCCCGCCTCCTCCACACACACACACACATCTGTGCTCTTTGAACTGCTGGAGTAGCGAGGCTCAGGGTGTTAGCAGGGAATTTGTCCGGCTTTGACAGGGCCGAGCCGCTTTTTCCTCCGCGTGCTTTGAAGAGGGGCCGCTTATCGACGCGCGGGCTAAGCGCTAGCACCGCTGGGAGGCTAGCTCGCATCGCTAACGGGTCGCACACTCACACACACACTCACACAAGCATGTGCACACACCTTGTAGTGAAGTCAGTAGAAGAACAGTCAACCGCTGCGTGCACACACAGACTCGCATATGCACATCATCAGTCTGTGTCTGTGTGTGTGTGTGTGTGTGTGTGTGTGTGTGTGTGTGTGTGTGTGTGCACGTACACACAGAAACAGAAATCCGGCACCTGGACATTTGCAGAAAAGATGCAGCGACATTTCATAATGTGAGCGTAGTGATAATGGAGATATAGGCACACACACACACACACACACACACACACTAACCTTTTAACATACAAGGCAGGCAAACATGGAAATGCTTGCGAGGGGAAGATCAATAGAGCTTTGTGGCCCTTTGGTGTGAAAAGAGGTGAGCGTGGATAAATTAGATGCTGATCTCATCAGGCAGGGCTGCTTCTGGAATCTGCAACATGTCTTTAAACAACATGTCCAACAATAACCTTTGAGTCACATTCACTCTCTTAATCCACTCCAAAACACTGTTCTGCCTAATTATTATATTTGCTTTGCTTTGTTAGTTTGACTGGCTAAAGGTCATTCAATTTCAACAAAATGATAATAACAGTCTTGCGTTTTGGGCCTAGCTGAATACAAAGTAGTATAATTTACCATAGGACTCTCTTTCGCTCTGTTTTCTCTTCTAACTAAGGATGTACACCTTTAAGATAATCCAAATAAATGTTAATGTTGCACTTTAGTGCCTACAAACTTTTCTTTATACATAGATGTTATTAATGACTGATTATGATAATCACTTCATTGACAAAAGCCTTTCCATTTGCACTCATACGTATTTGCATTGACAAAATGACCTTAACTGCAAACTCTTAGGTTAAGGTATGGAAAAGGCTTTTGTTCCATTTGTTACAAGATAACGATGTGGTGCGACAGCAGCCCATACCACTGTAGATCCAAGAGTTTGTCTACAAGAGACATGTATTGCCTATAAACCTGCACAGTACACCACGAGGAACAGACAATGTCAAGTACTGCTTCAACGACATTGCATGCTCCTCATAACTCCTCGTAGCAAGCTGTAGAATGTGGGCTTCCATTCACATCCAAATAACAGCGTTGATTAACAGTAAACACAGAAATACCTGTGGAATGTGGAGGGGCATGCAAATACTGTACACGTCATTGTGCCAACCTTTTGAAGGACCACGTCTTTGTCAGTGTTCGACTCTTGAGAAACAAAACGCCTCTCTTATGGCCTTGTAGCGGAGAAAGGTCAGTCATATCTTCCCCAATTGGCCCTAGTTAGCTAGTCACGTAGCCCTGCTATGAAATGCTAATAATGGAGTGGCTTAGACTGTCTTCTGGAAAAAGATTAGAGTCCAAGGCTAAAGCATGGGGAGATACCACCCACGTCAAGGAAAGAGGCAGTGTAACTTCTAGATGGACTTTTTGGAATGATAAACTTCCCAAGGATTGTTGAAATTAAAACTATTAAGCCAGCTTTGTCACCGTACCATAAGGGAATGTAGAACAGATAAGCTCCAGGATGGCAGGCGTCTGTCTTTAAATGTTTAGACGTGTGGTTTTCATGTTAAACATTGTTGCCTCGTGTGTTACTTTCTTATAATGACACCTTCGGGTGACATTTCAACGAGAAGTAACATTTCTCATACGTTGATGATCCTTTCAACACAGCGATGCACATATCAAAGGGATGCAAAGACTGCACTATACACCTCACAAAACCCGCTATTTCTCTCTCCAATTGTATGCCCCCTTCCCCCCGACTGGTTTAAACACTGACCTCACTCATTAAAGACGATTAAAACCATCCAGCTAGCACTGTTGCCCTGTGAAGATGATAACCTCTACATTTCCGCTACATTAAAGAATAATAGCTGACTACACAAGGATGGTTGGACAAAGAAATAAATAAAAGCTTTGCCAAAGCCCAGTCAAGCCCCAATCGGAACATTTTAGAAAATTAATGAAATTTTAGATCAAATTAATTATAAATTAAGAAAAGAGAGATAGAGAGAGAGAGAGAGAGAGATGAATTAGTAATAAGATACAATGTGCTTTAGGAACATGTTACGCTCGGCCTGTGCGAGCAAACAGGGTCAGGACCAAGCAGGAAACAAAGGTTCCCACTCGACTCGGCTTTTGAAGATAATCGCTGTGGCTCCCGCTTGTGAAGGGGGGGAAGGGGGGGGGAGAAGGAGGAGAGGAGGAGGGGAGAAGGGAGGAGAGTAGCCTTGACTTCTCGTTGCCCATTGTTGTTTTATTTCTGCTGCGCGGAGGCAACGGTGGTGGGAGCGGCAGCGCGTGGGAACGCTCTCGCTTACACAGAGCGCACAACACACGTGCGATGCGCGGCGGCAGTTTAAAGTTTTCCACAGCACACGGGAGTCGGCAGAAGTGAAGCTCCGTGGCTCACTAGTCATGGTTCAGCCAGATCACGAACAAACTGTTTTATTCGCCCTCCTCCAAATGCCATGACAGCCCACCCACTTCTCCCGCCACCATGCGCGTGTCGTTCACGTGCGCTTGAGCGGTTGTCACACGTTAATGTGAGACGTTTCTATGAAAGCATGACGGGACGAGCGTATCCACTGAGGTGCAGCTGTAGTGTGGGGAAAACAAAACTCCTGTTTCTACAACATACTCATGCAGACCCAGGCTGTGTGTATGTACACACCCTGCAGTGCACACCGCACACACAGCCGTGGGTTGTCAAAGGGGATCATTAGCACACAGCGGAGATCGACTCGCCCTCTCTGCCCGCAGGGGTCAAATGTTACGACCCTGTGTAAACAACGCACACTCCAGTCAAGTATACTGGTCAAAAACTGGGCAGCCGGGCCAAACTCATTCAGTTCGACACTCTTCCCTAAGGGCGTGGGAATTGAATTCCCATAAACCTTTTATGACACTATTGACACAAGAGGTGAGACTATTCCAGTGGCTGTTTCTTTAGAATTAGTAGAATCACTGTGAGGGTTAGCTCAAGGTTAATAGCAAGGTCATGGCTACGCTAAGGCTAAGATGACATCATGTTCTAGCAAGAGGCTTTGTAAGGCTAAGGAAGTTTTCCATTTATATGTGTGTGTGTGTGTGTTATTGCAAGGCTATTACACTCAATAATATACTGCGGGAAATATCTTTCTTTTTTCTTAAAGTGTATAGGTGATCAATATAAATGACCAAAATAATAGACCTAATATTCAAATATAAATGTAGTGTCAGTAAATCTGTGAGAAGGGTGTACCTGCTTGTCTTGTGTTAATAACAGACACTACATCAGGTTAACTCATCGTTTTCTCTTCTGGAGTGGATGAGGTTTAATTATATTAAACTTCAGGAACAAAGTTTATTGAAATTGATTAATCTGAGTATGTCGTTTGACATCAAGTGAAACCAATAAGAGATATTCACAGGTCCAAAAAATTGAACCTGATCTGAAATTAACCAAAGCATTTTTCACCCGACATTATATTTGCATGAATTAAAAATATAGAAATTGAGATCCGTTCCGAACAGACCCGACTACAAACCGACAAGACCCGTACCCGAGAAGTACGTGGATTTAAAAAAAAACTGTCCCATACCCGTTTGTATTCAAAAAGACCCGCTGAGTACCGAAATAATAAACAGAACCTAAAAAACTTTGCAACAGGCGACGCCATGTCAACATCAAGGAATAGTGCAGAAAAGTTTGCTGGGGAATGTACAGGTTCCCACACTCACACTGCCGTCAAATGATAAGAGGAAGCAACTTCATTTCAATCTGATTTTAGTTCATAATTTAGATTTACCAACGGAAGCAAAGGCTGGACTTATTCAATGTTTCAATTTGTAATTCCTATCACGGACCTTGCACGGACCAAGGTCAGATCCACAATTAAGTAAGTAAAAGTATAAGCAAGTGGCCTACATGTTTAGAGGCGCTGGCAATAGTATCGCTCAATGGCGCCACTGAATGAACCTGCTGTTTCGTCAAACCATCACAAAGAATTGCTGTTTTTATTCAGTTTCAACATTTTGTAATTGCTTCCTTATATATACTAAGGTATATATAATACTGTAAGCATATGTATTCATTAATGATCAGGCCCAGTTGGTATTACCCAAGAATCATAGCATTTATGTCAGACCAGACCCAGATCAGAGTCAAAAACTGAAAAGTTGGACCCGACCCGGTAAGGTCTCAGAATTTCAGGTCTCGGAGGTCCCGTGAAGACCTCTAACACCAATCTTTACATATGATAACACATGTTCAACCAGTAGAGGGGGTGGTTCCTGAGGTCTGATTTTAGTGTTTGCTTACTCTGAAACTATTCCCATAAAAACTAGTTTTATTATTTGCAGCAACAACTATTATTCTCACAGGTAACATGGTAAACCTGCCAAAGTGAAAATGAGACCACATCAAGGTAACAGCCTTGTCCATTTGGATTCAAGCCTAATCATGGGACTATTCTTTGGTTGTGGTAAAGTTATCACATCTTTTGTATAAATTAGCAATTGATGAGGGTACCTGGCACCAGGCACAAATGTTTACTTCCACAATGGTTCCACATTGGTTTTCCTTTCCAAACCTTGACTAGACACGGATCGGGAGAGTTTTCAGGTTACAAGGCAGCTAGGAATAACTTCTAGGCCAGTCACCTACGATCCGTAGCAGGTTGGAATTGAGGAATAGATATTCAGAAGCCATTAAGATGCAGGGTCTTAAGCACTTACCCACACTATCTCATAGCTCATCTTACCTGCCTTTCCCTTCCAAATTCTTCTTGAGCTACTCAGTACTGGCCAGAGGCATTTCAGTAAAGGGAAGAGAGGGGGGTGAAGAATATTAAACAGTGTGTAGAAAGGTAGCAAACAGACTTTTTACACTGGGTCAAAGCCCCTCAAAGCTATCATGTAATTCTGTTCAGTTGGGGCTGATTTCCCTCAGTATTAACTTAGGAAAGTGCTCGCCAACACTGGGGTTTATCTGTTGTACGGACGTCTCAGAAAGACAACGGACGTCTCATGGCTGAAGCACTCATGGCACAAAACAACAAGAAATGGGTTAACGGCAGATAATCGGACATGGGGCGCAAGTCATCCTTACAATAGGAAGGTTTTAGCCGGGCACTTACAGCTTGTTGTTGCACGTCTTTCAATAATTCATGTGCCTCTCCCTGGTTTCTCGCGCTATATCCCAATCTTTGATATAAAGTTACTGCAGATGGGTCCCTGCTTGAGGGCGGGGGTCAGAACAATGTTTCATGTCTGTATTTCAGCTCTACGTTTAGGCCCGGAGAGAGACAAGATCACATCTCCGTTGTCATTAGGCCATCTGATATGTTCCGTTTAGATGGGTCAATATTAGGAAATAAGGTTGTAGATTAAACTCCAAGGCTGCATAAAGTCCCCACAATGAAAATGATAAGCATACATGTGCTACTCAATGCAAATTATTAATTCTGCAATGGCATATAATGATATTTAAAAAATAAAACCATAAACAAGGTACTGGTTTTCAAATTTAACTGACTGTAAGTAACTTCATGGGATGGTAGGTATAGTCAGTCATTCTGGAGAATGGTTAATGATATTTGAACTGGATCAAAATAAAAACACCTCTCTTCAATACCAAGGAGTGCTTCCTCAGAGCCAAGCTCCTTTCCCCAGCTCCTCCCCCACAATGGACACACACTGTCAAGGCTGCAATAGTGTTGTGCGGTGCGGCCTGCACCACTTTGTTTGTGTTCCTGTGGAAACACCAGGTTCACACCAGTGAGTGTATTAGCAATACATTACAATCGCTGACTCTACCTTTAAGGATGATTACAGATGGACCATGCACAGGGCTCCAACCAACCCAGAAGGTTGTAGCTTTATTTATTCTCATCAGAACACATTGCAGTTTGCGGTGCCAAAGATGGTTCTATGAAAATAATTTGGTTCAACATACGTTTAACAACAAAGCAGATGTATATGTAGGTTGGGTCAACAACCTACGTTTAACATCCATCCATCCATCTTTTCCCCACTTATCCGGAGTCGGGTCACGGGGGCAGCAGCTCCAGTAGGGGACCCCAAACTTAGCTTTCCCGAGCCACATTAACCAGCTCTGACTAGAGAATCCAGAGGTGTTCCCAGGCCAGTTTGGCGATACTCTCTCCACCTAGTTCTGGGTCTTCCTTGAGGCCTCTTACCAGCTGGACGTGCCTGGAACACCTCCATAGGAAGGTGCCCAGAGGGCATCCTTACCAGATGCAAATACCACCTCAACTGGCTCCTTTTGACGCAAAGAAGCAGCGGCTCTACTCCGAGTTCCTCATGGATAGCCGAGCTTCTCACCATAACTCTAAAGCTAGAACTACACCAAAGCATGGTCTAGCGACAGCCTACCATTTTTGTCATTGCGATTGTGCGCGTTGCTCGCACAATCCAAGCGCATGCTAGTGCGAGGATACTTTTTCAGCTACCTTCAAACAAGGAAGTTGCTGACACCAAACTCTTGTAGCCTAGTGCTTGCATTATCAAATGTAGGCCTTTCTATGAGGAGAGCAACCCTTCATGACCATAGGTGAGGATAGGAATGAAAATTGCCTGGTAGATCGAGAGCTTTGCCTTCCGGTTGAGCTCTTTTTTGTCACAATGGTGTGGTAGAGCGATTGCAAAACCGCTCCTGCTGCTTTTATTCTCCGGCCAATATCCCTTCACTCACGAACAAGACCCCAAGGTACTTAATCTCATTCTCATTCAACCGGAGTTGGCACTCCATTTATTTCCTGCTGAGAACCATGGCCTCAGATTAAACGGTGCTAATCCTCATCCCAGCCGCTTCAGATTTGGCTGCGAACCGATTTAGTGAGTGCTGGAGTTCATGGACCGATTATGCCATCAACATCATTGGCAAAAATGGCTGTTTGTGATATTAATGTAAAGGCTACCGAACCGTAACTCCTCACCACCACAACTACGCCTCGATATCCTGTACATTAATATCACAAACAAAATTGGTGAAGAAGCAAAGCCCTGCTGGAGACCAACCTCCACCTGAAATTAGTCCGATTTACTGCCGACAATCCGTACACAGGTCTTGCTTGGACATCCAGGGATTGGATTGCTCTTAAAAGGAACCCCCTCACCCTATACTCCCACAGCACCTCCCACAGCATCTCCTGGGGAACTAGGTCATATGCCTTCTCCAGATCCACAAAACACATGTAGACCGGAAGGGCATATTTCCAGGCCCACTCCAGGATCCGTGTTAGAGTAAAGAGCTTGTTCGTTGTTCCACGACCAGGATGGAATCTTCATTGTTCTTTTTCAAACTGAGCTTCGACAATCGACCAAACCCTCCTCTCCAGCACCTTGTAGTAGACTTTACCAGGGAGGTTGAGTAGTGTGATACCCCTGTAGCTGGCACACACTCTCTGGTCCCCCTTATTGAACAGGGGAACCACCACCCCAGTCTGCCACTCTTTTGGCACTGGCCCTGACTTCCACCATGTTGAAGAGGCATGTCATCCAAGACTACCCCTCCACATCCAAAGCTTTAAGCATTTCTGGACGGATCTCATCAATCCCATCCTTGCTGTACACAGCTTGGATGGTTTCCCGCTTCCACCTCCTGAGGTGGAGGACAGTTTTCCAGAAACACTTTGGTGCCAACCGAAAGTCTTTCTCCATGGCTTCTCCAAACCTCTCCCACACCCGCTGCTTTGCTTCTGCTATGGCAGACACTGCAGCCCGTCACACACGCCCGCATGCACGCACACACATCTGTATCTTGAGGTAATGTTGGCCAGTGCTTTCTGGCCAGAAATGACGTACTACAGCTTAAATTCTTCTTCCTAAAGTTCCAATCCATGTTTGTTTTCTGTTGAAACCCCCGGGAAAATTTGCAACAGCTGCATGGATAACTGATAAAGGGATCCAGCACGACTGACTTGAGAATGAGCCATCAAGAAGGTATATATGCAAAAGTATGGGCTGCTGACAGTGTTAATAAAGGACTCCATTTAGTCCCACAAGCGAGACAATGCCTATATGCCATCACTCCACGCTGGGGATTACGTCGGTTGGCTTCTGTGTGAGGAAGGGTTTAGGGGCTCACACCACATTACGGACCAGAGGATTAAATTAGGGGTCTAGAAGGAAATCTCTCTGACAGCTCTGTTTATCCCTGCGTAGGCAAACACAAGTTCAACTTAATCGCATATCGTTTTTTGTTCGAACTCTTGGAAGTGTGCTAAATGGCATGTCTCCAATCTCCCTGTAAAGTGTAAAGAACATATTATGCCAAGAGTGGAATAATAAAGGTCTATCAAGGAACTAAAATAACAATAAACCCAGGTAGCCCAGGTCAATAAATGGACTGGCCTTCATCAACATTATAAACACACTGAGCGCACACACACACACACACACACACACGCACACACATCATTGTGTTTGTGTGAAACTCAGAGGGGGCACACCCCCCCTACTCTTTCTATAGTTATATATGTTTCTTTCATCTGATTCCTTTAACCATTTTTATTAACATATATCATTTCAGTATCATATAATGTATCTTTATTGTATTCCTTTAACCATTCTAATACCCCTTATGTTGCTAATGGTAACAAGACATAGCAACAATTATGCATCGGTTTTAATTTTTCTTTAATACATTTTTTTAAAAATATTTACACTTATATTTTATTTTTAGGGTAGGGACCCTGTTTTCTAGGGGGATAGGGGGGGGGGGTGACGGCCTCATGATGTCATGTTGGTGTGGATTGGCTCAACCCCCTATCCAGGAAGTTGAGGGGCGGGGCTGCGTTAGATCAGATGCCACCCACCTGGGCAACCTGGGCTGCGTTAGACCAGACGCCACCCACCTGGGCACCCTGGGCTACGTTAGACCAGACGCCACCCACCTGGGCACCCTGGGCTGCGTTAGACCAGACGCCACCCACCTGGGCACCCTGGGCTGCGTTAGACCAGACGCCACCCACCTGGGCACCCTGGGCT
>JAODLL010000007.1:556274-573911 GCA_026546735.1 Forbesichthys agassizii | reverse complement strand
ATATCCTGAGGTGGCAAAGGTAATGATGTAATATAATGAAACTGTAATGAACTACTATATAGCAATGCAGCACCCACCCCTTCCTTCGCCACACACACACACACACACTCAAACATAAATATAGCAATTCCTTCTTCTTTTTCTTCTTCTTGCAGGAGGCCCACCGCATCCCCATTTGCATAACAATCTCCAGTTGTTTTTCTGCTCAGATGGAAATCACAGCATGGTGCCTCCGCCAGCGAGGCAGGGGTCATTGCTATGTATATCAGAGAGGGATGGGGGGGGGGGGGGAGAGGGACAGAGAGAGAGAGAGAGAGAGAGAGAGAGATACATGTCATAAAAGTAAGACATTGGGATGCAAAAACGGGACATAAAAACCCCCACAGAAGCAGAGTGAGAATGTGTTGTTGTTGTTGTTGTGAATACATGCCTATGCCAGATAAAGGAGCGTAGGACACATATCACTCATGACGACAAAGTTAACACAAAAGCGATGAAGACATCCCTGACCAGTGATACACTCACGAACACATGCGTTAATTTGTCTTTAAAATGTTAAATTCTCAAAATAAATACATACTTTACATTTTAATCCTGCGACCTTTTCTAATGTATTATCTTTCCTCGCCCCCTACAGTTGGTATGTAATATGTCACTCCCAAACCAAACTGTGTCACGTGACGCGTATGTACAGCACAGGAGCCAATCATAATGCTCTATTCAGTACATTTACTGTGTGTGTATACAGCAGGTCAGATGGAAAAGGCTTGTAAAGAACGGCTGGTTATGAATCAGTTGGCTCTTCCCCACTTGATAACACAGCAGCCAAGCTGACATTCATCTGCCCCATTTGACTAGAGGAAGACACACACACACCCCCCCACCCCCCCCCCCCCCCCCCCCCCCCCCACCCACACACACACACACACACACTGTCCATATACACAGGAATCTTTGATGACCATCTGGAGTCTCCTGTCGCTCGACCAACACTGAAGCCCTGGACACACTGCAAGCCATCCGCTCGTCGCACATCGCTTTGTAGCTGAACATCGGTCGCTTGTTTACATTTCAGGCTTGGGTTGCCCAGATATCCCTCTCATATATTTCCCAATCAAAATGCTTAGATCAATCTGTCAGTCAACGACATCCTTAGCTCACATAGACGCCTCAATCGTGTCACCTGAAGTTGAGATTTGTTTAACTTGGTACCCGTCGTCGCTTCAAGTCGCTGAATCTTTCCATTGTCTGTCATCGATACATCACTGCAAGTCGCTACATCTCTGCTAGTGCTGCTAGTCACTAGATCGCTGCTAGATGCTGCATTGCTGCTAGTCAATATACCCCTCCCACCGCAGCGCTCACCCAGATCTCTACCCCTCCCCACATAGCAAAGTACGCTTTTGTGTTTGTAAAACATAAACTGTGAGCTGCATGGGGACACAATGTGAGGTTCTGTGGCACAACGCAACGCTACGCAAAGCAACGCTACGCAAACATCTCCTACTACAGCATGTTTCACTTGGGAAATATTTTGCAAGAGCATAAAATAAAAACTGCCACTACTCCATGACTCTGCCAGGGTGTCTGGGGAGAGACATTGCTGGCTGACTACCTAAAGGGAAATATGCCCCTTCCTGCACACACACACACACACACACGTACACTCTCCTCCAACACAATCATCTAGGTTAAGTCAAAGGTTAGTTAGTAGCCCATGTAAGGCTAAACAGGTCGCTCTGTCTGGGCTAAACTTTTGCTCATCAAACTGGTATTGATCACAGTGAATTTCAGGGGAAGAGGGGGATCAGTGGACCACATTCAATAGATGACATTTACAGTAATGTGAGCTGGCCTCAGGAACGTATGCTTGTGTGTGTGCGTGGGTGTGTGTGTGTGCGTGCGTGGTTTTTCTCTTGAATATGTGTTTCACTCTAAATAGTGTTTATTCATTTGTCTTATCATCATGCATGTCTTGTACGCGTGTCTGTGTTTCATCATCGCACATGCAGTGTATTTGTGCGGTTGTGGGCTTGAGTGTTACTATAAATACATGTGCACAGATTTGTCCATGAGACTTGTGTCATTGGCACAACATATACAAGCCATGCATGGCTTTGACAAATCATTCAAGTGGAAGAGGTTGCCATGGCGATAATGAAAGAAAAGACAAACACAAATAGGCATATATGACAAAGGCTTACCATTGAAGATGGTGTGCTTTGCTAGTTTCCACTATTGTCTATACCTTGAAGGGAACCTGCAGTCTATATTCAACAGAGAAAAACAAAAGCTCTTCCTGACATCGTTTGCATATTTTGCGGAAGCATTTTGATCTACGTTTATATCAAATCTCAAACAATTTCAGTGAAACAGATGCAGCAATCGGAAAATTATAGACAGTTCGATTAGGAGCGTTCAGTTTTCCAATTGTGTCATGGGACAGCAGTTGAGTAAAATAAGAACGTTTTACTTTCGTTTCAGTTTCCAGAGCATGTACACGTAAAACTGTAATTATAATTGAATCACTCTGGTTTCTGCCCACAATGCATTAAATTGTTAGTTAGCATTCCACATAAATAGATGTCATTAATTTCTGGAAGAGACCCGTGTACACTGCTAATAAGCAGAGGTTGAAATCCTGCATTACAACAAGCTATTAGTGGAAATCACAAGGTAGGTGTATTCACTTACAAAACTTTGCGTCTCAAGCCCGCTACACAAACATGTTCAGATACACTATTACTATTACTATTACACTATTATTGTGAAGAACTTTACAGTATAGAGTGTACATGCAGGTTATATCGCTGGTCGTTATGAAGGTATCAGGGGATAATGCACCAGTGGTTTATATTCCGGGAGCTTTGCCAGTGTTTATATTTGTGACATTACCTATGAGTATGAAACAATGTCCCTGATGGCATGGCCCTCCATGGTTCCTCCCATATTCCTACCTTCCTCATCGGTGGTGTACGGGCAAAAGCGGTGGTGTCAATGACCACAGAAGGCATGGAAACACCCAATGGTGTCTCTTCGTCTTCATAAAAAACCCGATTGACGTTAAGTGTAAAACACAATGTCTTTCACAGCTCTCAATCCCAATTCCCAAACTACCTTAAAACCCTGTAAGACCTATTTTAGTACGTCACTTGGCTCTCCAACAGACACCGCTGCAAATGTCTATTTTTTTAAAGACTACATTTACATAGCCAAACGCTTATATTTTTTGCCATTGATAGTACTTTTTTTTTTTTTTTTTAAGAATCATAGTTTGTATTTGAGAGCTAAGTGACGATGTACATTTATCACCGCAGGTCTTATGAGGTTTTAATTAAAGCCACCCAACATATGTCAGAGAGCCTTTTAATTCCATAATAATGTACATATTAATGCACAGTAGATACTACTACTGTAAGAATGTACTGTATACTTTGCATTACTGTAATAATGTATGGTAGATGATACAATTATACTCCTGTAGATACACTATGTAATAACATCATGTACAGTGTTGATGCTGTCAAGGATGTTTGCAGGTTATTACACTGGAACCAGGAGAAAGATCACATGCACGTCAGCAAAGATAATCACAGTCTGACATAAAGACACCAACACACAAACACACACACACACACACACATATGGCATGGTCGGTCTAGGCTGAGTTTATTTAAGCTCCCATTAAAATCAAATGATCTTTATAACCTAATTTATTAAAACATATGCTGGCACTGTTAACATAAACAGGATGGAACATCTCAGTGCATATGACCCATGTAAAGAGAACAAAAGAATTTAACCAATTCTAATATAGTATGCACATTATGTCTGTAATGGTCACCCATTTGAACTAACATGAGCTATTCCATTTCCATCCTGCTCTACAAAGGTGGGTGGGGGGGGGGCAACACGACCACAAACATCCACTGCACACCCTCACATGCATGGACGTACATCGTTGACAAGTCAATTCATTTTGCATTTGGAAGATGGTATCGTTTCCATTAGCTTAATTAGCCGGGCCCTGCGGGGGTTGTGACGAGTATAACCATAAGACACACATTCAGATCCTGCCTGCGATGCCCCAGTGGACATGGGGCTGTCACATGCAGCCTTCTGGGACCGGTGATAGACTCACACACACACATGCCAGTATGCTACATGCACAGTAAAGCCAGACACACACACACACACACACACGGACAAACTCAGGCGGAGGTCTATAGATTAAGACAAAGCAAAGCAATTGTGATTTATTTCAAACCGAGAGACAGGGAGAGATAAGAGAGAGAGAGAGAGAGAGAGATGGGAGAGAGAGAGAGATTTGAGTTTTTACATACCTTTATTTTCTACATCAACCAGTTACAAGGAGGGTCTGTTTAATTACACCATATAAATTACAATGATAAAAGAGACAGACAAACACGTCAAAACACATCTAAGATCGCACTGAGATAGAGAGAGAGAGAGAGAGAGAGTGAGAGAGAGATTCTGAATAAAGCAGTAAGCTTGTTCATCTACATTTTGCCATTTCCATGTGTGTGTAACTGTTGTGTAGAACATGTGGTGGTGTGGTCACAGGCACACAGAAATCACTCCAGACGGTTTCGTGCACGTACGTGCAAGTGCACGCCGGTGACGTCATCCTGAAGAAGCTCATGCAATCCGGTAATAAACACAATGTAAATGTAAATGTCATGTTGTAGACACACGCAGATGTCAACACCACTGGTGCCACACACACCACCTCCTGTTGAGTTGAACAGGCACAGTGTGGAGAGGGGGGGGGGGGGGGGGGGGTGGAAAGCCCTATTGATTGGGGATTAAGGTCCTCTGATGAGGCAGATTGGTCATCGAGCTGGAACAACATGCCTCTCAGATGGGGGGTGGGGGGGGGGCAGGATCAAGGGAGGTCCTCATCGACCAACACACACCACTTGTGTGTGTGTGTGTGTGTCTTTGTGTGTGTGTTTGTACAGTATGTATGTGTGTGTCTGTATGTGTGCGTCTGTGTGTGTGTGTGTGTGTGCGAGTCTGTATGTGTGTGTTTGTGTGTATGTGTGGGTGTGTCTGTGCGTGTGTGTGTGTGTGTGTCCGTGTGTGTTTTTGTATGTGTGTGTGTCTGTCTTTGTTTGTGTGTTTGTACAGTATGTGTGTGCGTGCGTGTGTGTGTGTGTGTATCTGCATGTGTGTTTTTAGCTATCGCACATGACGTGGGTCTCCCATTCATTAGCATGAGGCCCACCTGGGTCAGACTGGCACCCCTAGAGGTTTGTTTAGGGACAGCAGGCAGCAGGCAGGGACGTTGACCCACAGAGGTGTCAGGTTCACAGCAGTGCTAGGTACGCTTTGCTCTGTAAGACTAGACACACAACGCGTGTCTATGCAGGCCCATCGTGTAAAGGTCGTCAGGGGGCAGGATAGTCCAGTGGTCTGGGTGTTTGACTGCCACACAGGTCATCAAGCTCTGCAGGTGGCCAAACCTATAAGCATCCGATGGAACCCCAACCTGCTCCACTAACGAGCCTCGCTTTGGATAGTATCTGAAATATTACCTGAAGGCTATTTTGTTATTATTTTTGTAATACCTGTTTTTGTGATTGTTTTGACTCATTGAATCATTATCTCGCTACCTACAGAACAGAATTTAACAGTTTAATTAGTACATGTATTCATTTGAATAGTTTGAAAATGCAAATTCCTTTTAAACTATTTTACAGTGAGACCATTACAATGTCACCTGTTCACACCTTGGTGTAGCTAAGTGTTATACTGAAGGAGTGTCTAAGCGATGTGCTACGTGAGACACTACATTCATGACTCATAGTGAAACAACAGGTGCTTATAGAGGACAACCAGCTACACCTTCACCAGAGCTTAGAAACACCGGAGAAACAGTATCCTCCATAATTGATCACTGGCTCTGCATGTATAGCGGCAGTTTGCCCACACAAAGACACATTCATAACAGTGGTGGTTCTCTCTCCTGACTACGGGTCAGGGCCGGGTCAGAATCAATGCTGATCAAATATTAACAGCCGGGGTTTCTCCTCAGTGCCAAACCAGAGAGGCAGTCCACCCTCTCAGCGATGTATTTTCTTTCTCGGACAGACGCTTCGTAGCGGTGGGAGGGGTGGTGTTTGAGGTGTGTGTGTGTGTTTCCAAGTATGTCTACCGAATTTGTGTGTCTGTTTGTGTGTGTGTGTGTGTATGTGTGTCTGCGTGTCTACGCGAGCACGTGTGTGTGTATGTACATGTGTGTGTGTGTGTTTATGTGTCTCTGTGTGTGTGTGTGTGTGCGTGCATGCGTGATGCTGTGCGTGTGCATGTGTATATGTGTGTGTGAGAGAGACCCAGTTCATTCCGTCCAATATCCCCGCCCTTATTGGTCTCCAGTCTCCCTGTTGTCATCGACCAATGAGGGCTGAGAGTGTTGGCACTACCTACCCACACTCAGAGGCTCTGGTCCAATCAGGAGGCCCTGCTCTGGACACACCTCCCCTGGAACAGATAGGACAGAAGACCAGGGTCAGGTCATGTGACCTATGTAATTCAGGTGAGGAGGTGATTACTTTAAAATCATAGTCACACGTTAAGGCATAGGGGGCGCTCCAACCACGTGAGCACTTAGACACTGCAGGTTATTGCAGGTAAAAGTGAAGAGAACAGCTTTCATGATGTTGTTCCTCCATCAGCTCTGCTGCCACCAGCTGTACGCGAAATGGTTTGATTGTAAAGCTAGCTTGGACTTACTGTAATCCTCTACAGTAACCTGGACAACCCCTACCTGTTTCATTGCTCCACAGAATACTTTAGATGTATGGTATCTTGTCTGCTACATACTTAACAGAAACCTACTGTGTATCTTCGCGTCTCGAATGAGACAGCCTCTCCGTGTTACATTCCAGTCATTCAGAACAGGCTTTTATCCAAAGCCGCCACTTGCGATACGCACATCTGTACAATACACACATTCCCCAAACCGTGCCCAACCACAACACTGCGGTTAGCAAAGCTGGGAGCAGAATAATGAAAGATGACAAACGACAGGAAATAGATCAGAAAAAGTAAAATAAGAGTCTATGTGTGTTCAGACACACAATAGACTGGCCTTGACTAGGAGCAGGCCAGATTTCTAACTTGGCTTTTCCTTCACTCTCTCTCTCCCTCTCTCTCTCCCTCTCTCTCTCCCTCTCCCTCTCTCTCCCTCTCTCTCTCCACGCTAGATCAATAACTGCACTGAATGCGTCCATTGTACTGCACCCTAAAAAGATGATATTTCTATACATAATCATGTGCAGCCCTGTGGTATAACCACCACTGTGCTCCACAAGGCTCAGCTGGGAAGGAGAATGTATCTTCAATGGAAAAATTAATAGTTGATATTGTGTAGTTAAGACACCAAACAAGTTTTAATAGATCCCTCAAGGGGACACGGAAAAAAGTAATAAGAATAAAAACTACCCTAGTGTGTGTGTGGTCATGTGTTCGTACATGTTTATGTGTGTGTGTGCGTGTGTTTGCTTGTGTGTGTGTGTGTGTGTGTGCGTGTGCGTGTGTGTGCATGTGTGCGTGTGCATGTGTGTGTGCGTGTGTGTGCGTGTGTGTGCATGTGTGCGTGTGCATGTGTGTGTGCGTGTGTGTGTGTGTGCGTGTGCGTGTGTGTGCATGTGTGTTTGCTTGGGCGTGTGTGTGTGTGCGTGTGTGTGTGCGTGTGTGTGTGTGCGTGTGTGTGTGCGTGTGCGTGTGTGTGAGTGTGTGTGCATGTGTGTTTGCTTGTGCGTGTATGTGTGTGTGTGTGTGTGCGTGTGTGTGTGTGTGTGTCTGAACTAAAGGTTAAGTGCAGTGTGGACTGGAATGAAGGTTAGTGCACAAGAGGCCATGGCGTTCCCTCGGACGCAAATAACATCTTAATCCCACCTCTCCCGCCACCGCTGCCTGGACCACCATCCCGCTGCCCATCTGCGTGTTGCCATGGACAACGGATGCTGTCTTGCATCCAAAGAGAAGTGTCACTCATTTGAACTTTCTTGTCCACTAATTACTAATTATGCTGTGTGTATATATATCTGTAACCATGCAGATATAAATATATATACTGTGAAAATACTAATGTATATAACTATATTTTCTCTATATTTTTGTATATAAAACCACAGAGGACCACAGCAGAGCTCACGAGGAGAGCAGATTTTTTTTTTAGTATTTGTTTCTTATTTCCTATTTTGTTTGAATGTTTATTTCATTTTATTTTAAAAGTTCATCCTTTGTTTTAAAACAATTTTAAATTGTAAAGCACTTTAAGCTGCTCCATGAAAGGTGTGGTAAATATGTACAATTATTAAATATGTACCACTCCTGATATTAATTAATTATTTATTATTATTATTATTATTATTATTATTATTATTATTATTATTATAGCATAGTAGGAGAACTGGGTTACAGTTCAGGTGATCATTGTCTCTCTTTCACTTAGATCAGATTGAAGGAACTATCTAGCTATTGAATAAACGTGGTAAATTATTCAATTTTAAACCCATTGTTGCCTTAAAGAACCCTTGAATCTAATGGATTGGAAACATAGAAAGGATGTCAATTGTCCTTCCTGATGTATAAAATGGACCAAGAATCATCTTCAAAAGAAGGGCCACGTGAAAAAAAGAAACACATGATGTGCAAGAAAGTTATTGTCTCGTGATGTTACCATATTTAATTCCTCCTCTTGCTTCAGTACCAATTCTTCATTACACAGCTTCATTTCACTCTAACCTCCACCCCCCCCCACACACACACACACACACACACTCCCCTGGACTAATCTGTGACAGTTCAATGTTGTTCAATTAGATTCCAGTTGACATGCATTGGAAGCAGCGAGCCCCTCCCAGTAATTCAGACCCTCTTTATAGCCAATCTATTTTTTAATAAGGGTTCAGAGAAAACATTAAAGTATTGATCTTTATTTATCGACCTTGGCCCAAAGCATAGTTAAAGCTGACACAAATCAATCAAAATAGATTTAAAATGATGATAGCGCATGGGAGGTGGGGGAGGGGGGGGGGGGGCGTTCCAGCTGTAATTAGGGGGGCTGGGCAGAGTCAACCTAGGGCAATAGGAGACAGTAACACACACACATACACACAAACACGTGCACACACACACGCGTGCACACACACACACACACGTGCACATACGCACACACATATACGTGTAAATATACACACACACACACACACTAGCACACACTCGCACATATACGTGTATAGATATATACACACACACAGACATACATGTGCACACATACACACTACCTACACAAACTAGGTGTTTATAAAACTACAACGTTTGAGCAAAATCCTCTTCATGTACTTAACTTATCATAAAGTTTAAAACAAATCTAGTGCACATTTAAAAAGCATGGGAGATGATTAATGCTAATGTAAGAATGTTAAGTATGATATAACTGCATGTGTGTGTATATATATATATATATATATATATATATATATATAGTGTACACAGTTTTAAATGTGTCATTTACAGTTTAAGCAACACTGATTCAGTTGGCGTCAGTTGGCTCTACTCGCCTTAACGCCAGCAAATGAGGTCTAACCAAACCAGTGCTATGACAGAGCACCAGTGTCCCATTTCCCAACAACTGGTAATTTATATTATACACATGGCTGCTGTCAAAGCACACCGTAATTAAGTCAGAGAACGGTAATTTACTGCTTAGCTTAGTGTACAATACGCGGTAAACACTGGTTCACCACTACGTCGGTGTGTAGCTTAATGTATAGAATAGAGCTAACCACTAACATACATGCAGGCATCAGCCAGCAGAAATGCATTATCATTATTATATTATTCTTTTGCTTTTGTTTATTTGCTGCATAGTCGTCACAGCAATTGATTTAAATGTATGTAAGGGCAAGAACACAAGCCTCAAAACCTTTACTGCACCACAAGCCAGACTTTGTGATGGCCGCTGTGCCTCTCACAAGCATTCCCCGTTAGCAGAGCGATGTTACACTTCCACCTGCGCGCCCTGCTTCCTCCTGACACGGTTCCACCGCCTGCCACACCGCCTGCCTGTCGTCTCCCGGACGCGCCAGGGAAGGAACCACCAGCGAGCCGCGTCTGCGGTGCGGGCGAGATATTAATGAGTTTACAAGGACCTTCTCGGTCTAATTATGTCGAGCAACTGCCGCCTCTTACTGGGCCACTGCTCCCAGGGGAGAACACAAACCTACCAGGCAAGCAAAACTTGCCTGCTTTTGACAAAACACTCGACACGCGCGGCACAAACAACGCCGGCATCTTTCATTACGCGCGCCAAGCCGGCGTGTGAGATTAATAGCGCCGCCCAACGTCGCTACCTTAAATTTAACCTAAAAATACCTGACTTTGCCGATACGATGATCGCTATTAGTGAGGAGGGCCGCGGAGACACAAAATGAAGGGATTAAACGTCTTTCGGTCCGCAGATATATTCTTAGGCTTTTCGAACGGCTTTTAGCGATGGATTTCTATTTGTTTTAAGAATGTAGAACAGAATAATATCTCATTAGGTTTTATTTATAACGGCAACATAATAAATCATTCCCATATAATTCCAGGAAGGAATCACAGTGTATTACTATGCCATAAAGAGTAATGCATTACATAGGCCTACACTAAAGATAATAATTCTACTTGATAATAGTTAATGGTACAGTTTGTGTTATCACTGACTGCTTTACAGTACCTGGAAGCACAGTTAAATATAGGGCAACTTTTGCAGGCGTCAGCCCTGCATATAGCGTTAAGTGACGTGGTGGAGTCACAGCGCTGTCATCCACGAGTTCTGAGCTCACACATCTTTAAGTGTGTCTCTAGCATACAGCATTTATCAGACGCCTTTATGCAAAGAGGCTTACATTAAGTACAGTATAGCAGCTGTAAACTGTTGTTTACATTCTAGGATTTTGTTGCCAAGATATCCCACTCATAAATGTCTCACCCGAAATGTCAGTCTGTCAGTCATTGACATCCTTAGTTCCCTGCTAGTCTCTACATCTCTGCTAGTGGCTACATCTCTGCTAGTGGCTACATCGCTGCTAGTCTTTACATCTCTGCTAGTCGCTACATCTCTGCTAGTGGCTACATCTCTGCTAGTGGCTACATCTCTGCTAGTCTCTACATCTCTGCTAGTGGCTACATCTCTGCTAGTCTCTACATCTCTGCTAGTCGCTACATCGCAGCTAGTCGCTACATCTCTGCTAGTCGCTACATCGCTGCTAGTGGCTACATCTCTGCTAGTGGCTACATCTCTGCTGGTGGCTACATCACTGCTAGTCGCTACATCGTGGCTAGTGTCTGGGGCTTTAGGCCAATGACAGCAACACGTCATCAAGGAAACGAAGACAGGCCTATAGGCTATATTTTAAAACATACATTACCTAATAACATACAATTAAATCCTGAAAAAAAAAAAAAATAATAATAATAATATTATTAATATAATTGTAAATACTAGCAATAAGCTTCAGCCTTGTATCCTGTCTGTATCCTAACAGAGCATGAGAGAAAAAAAGAATCGTTTTTTCCACACTGGTGCGTTAAGCAGAACGCTGATTTCATATCTAATCAAGGAGAAAACATTTAGGTAAATAAAATGTTGGCTTCATTTAACAACCCAGTTTCTCCTCAGGACCAATGTTTGTATGCGCAGCATGACAGAACATATACACGGCTCTCTATCTGCTAACTAATGTGGACAGCACATGGCGGGCACCGCGTCGCTATTAGCTTCAGCGTTAGCTTGCTTCATTGAGTAAATTACACAGCGAGACAACATGAACTGAGAGAGATGCTCACATGGCCCTGGTAGTAGCCTATAGATAACATTAGTTTTTAGTACTATTGTTATCTACTGTATAGGTCTTCTAAAAATACAGTATGTTGGTTGAAGTGCTCGTTTGTTTTAAGTGCCATAATGTGGTAAAAAGCCACACAAACACTCCTATTCAAGTGTTTCCACATGCCACTGAGGACACAGCATGAACCTTATGCAAATAACATGTCAGATCCATTACACACACAGTGACACACACACACATGTCAGATCCATTACACGCACACACACACACGCACACACACACACACGTCAGATCCATTACATACATAGTGAGCCAGACCCACTCATCTAACCCCCTTACATACTGTACATGTGTTCTGACACATACACACACACGCACAAGATTTTACATACCAGCACAAACACCACACATCACAAGTTTAGCAGATTAAGCGTGCACACACACACACACACACTTGACACAGTGGGGTGGTGCACTATGATGGCCTTTTAATTGTGTTTTCACACAGAGTTAATGCACCAGCTTCACCTACATCACCATCGTCATGACACCCAGTGGTGGGGGGGGTTAAGCTTGTTCAGCATATTAACTTTTTAACATCTTTATAAGAGGGATGAGAGAGGAGGAGAGGGGAGACTTGGTCACCTCCGTACTTTCTGGTGTTTAAAAGTGTGAGTGCAGCCAAGGGGGCTCTGGCCCCCTGCAGGTCATTAGCAGCATTTACATGTCCCCACTATGCCACATAGAGATACAGCATGGTGGCACACACACATACTCACACATACACATACAGAGCTCCAGGCAGCATTAGAGCATCATGAGAAAGCAACAACTCTGGTCCTCTCAAACATACAAATACACACATACACACACATGCACACATGCACACGCGCTCACAGACACACACACTCACAACAGGGCGGTATGAGCGCAGGTCCGTGGGCGACACGTGTTCTAACATGCTTGTCACAACAAGCTGTTCCATCTCCTGAATATGTTTGGGCAGACAATAAATCCTGCTCTGAGCTCCGGGAGCACACAGGGCCGACATCACACCAGCGGTTCCACCAGTGGACGGAGCACAGACGTTATCAGCTCCTCGCCAGGTATTAGCTAGTTGCAGCAACACTTTGCTTCCTTGTCCACAGCCGTCTTGATGTTGACATATGCCCGGGGAACACGGGCGGGAATTAGCCAGCTGGCTAAAACCTGCTGAAGGCTCTTACAAAAATGTTGATTAAAAATAAAAGAGAGAACCAAATGCTATACACATCAGCCATAACAAATCCTTCATATCTAATATGTTGCATAAAGGCATGGATAAACATGGCAAATGTGTTTTAAATAGCTGCAATGCTTACTGCTATACTGCAAGCATGTAAATGGACTGCATTTATATAATGCTTTACTAACCTTCCTGACACTCAAAGAGCGGTACAGTATTGCCTCACATTCACACACACAGCTGCTGCCATGAAAGGTGCGACCAACCACTGGGAGCAGTTAGGCTTAGGTGTCTTGCTCAAGGACACCTTGACACTTGGTGAGGAGTTAGCTGGAAACCAGCAACCTTTGGATCACCTGTCACCCCATGGAGTCATGGGAAGCAGGTGCAGAAGCTCTGTCCATTTCCCCAAATGCACGCAGCCCAAGGGGCTGAGCATGGTGCACACAGAAGGATTTAAACCCGCCCGAGGAGAGCTTTCACAGCACGATGTCATCATCATGACATAACCAGTTGCTGCTAGGAATGATCAAACATCAACACAACACTAGTAGCCTGTACCCTTTAGGTGGATAATAACACATTACAAAATACTCGCGTTACACAATTTAGTAGTTTTTTTGGTGTACTTGTTTACTTTAACAGTATGAAGTATTGTACTTTGCTACATATTTAATCACATCTGTAACGGAGTAAAACAAATTTACTAAAAGTTGCCCTGTTCCAGTGTAAGCCTCCGTTTTAAGCATAATTTTTTCGCACGTTGTGCCTAAAGACGTTGCATTGTATGTGCGACTCTTCGCACATACAATGCCACGCACATGGTTAAAACGCAATTCTGCTGCTTAAGGAACACAGGATCACAAGTTGCGCTTTCCTCTCCATACATATGCTTTCAAGGGGAGATTGGGTGCTGTTGCATTCGGGCGCTGCAATTTAAGGATAAGGCTGCTCACAACGCTAAATTTAGAGGGAGTGCCAAGCGCAGATTACGCGACCAGTCAAAAGCTTAGTACATCGTAACAACATTTACAAAGTAAATGTGCGCTATTTGCGGTCTGGATGCGCTCACTTTTACGTTGCGCTTGCGGTTTTGTTCTCTTTACCATAACTACTCAACTACTGCACGTATAATTACGTTCTCAAAGCTAAGTTGCAAACAGGTTCAAACTTCAAGCACACGGACATTTTCACATGGTAGCTACCTACCAGCAAAGTTTTACCACTAGTGTTTGTTAGGCCAGACTCTAGCCAAAAGGCTAGAGAACGTTTATTTTCTACTGCGCATTTAAGCTCTTTTATACGGTAGGAATCAGATTTTATCTTTTAGAGACCTATCAGTGAAGCTACTCTACGTGGTCACACAATACGATCTATAGTAGGCTATTTATTTTAAATTGGCTATTCGTTTAAATAGAAAGGTAGAACATATCTGTATCATTTTAAAGTTATATTTAAGTTATATTTTATTCAAAATTGGGTTTGCTCAAAATTCCTTTAGCCTTATATTTCTAGTCTTATCACTTAACACATTTAGTCAAATTCGCTAAATATCTCCTCACATTTAACTATTTTACAGTCCTCTGTGCGTGGGGAAAAAACAATCTGCTACTTCTACAGAGCCCTGGCTCCGTAAATAGGATCATATTGGCCAACACTGCTCACATCAACAAAGCCGCAGTAGCGCTTCACTTTGCTTCCCAGGCACCACGTATTGTTTTGATTTGAGCTCTAATTTAGCACCGTGCTTTTAAAACTGTGCTCCCAAATCTTCAGCTGCGCTCCTGCTACACGTTTTAATGTAATGTAGAAGAACGTGTATGAACAGTAAGATAGAGCCCTGCACAGGTGAGAGCGCCCTCCACTGGTAAATGAAAAGTAACTACAAAAGTAACTACTCTCAGTACATTATTAATTAGTTACTTCTAACTTTTACCAAAGTGCTCATTTTACTTATAATAACTAAACATCTATCAAAGTAATAGTACTTTAAATTAAAGTAGTACTCTTTAAAGCTCTACCTTTACTGTATACCGTATATACCGTATATATTACATATCCACTTATTACAAAAAGTAGTTAAATTACGTATTTAGTTTTCAGATCAAATAGTATAGACCTGGAAGAAAAGAGTTTATGGATATAGAGACAAAGGCATCAGGATGTTCTTTTTTAATTGACGTTTTAGGCAAAAGGCTTAAATGTATTTATAAGAGTATCTTAGCAACAGTAGACCTGGGTGTGTGATACATTCCGCATTGTAAGGCAGGCTATGCAGGGGAGGATTCTGATGTACATTCACAAACATCTGAAAACCTCATTTGGAGCTGCGTTGAAATACTGTCATGCTAACAAAGAAAACAAAATCCTATTTTGTGAGAGTTTTTCTCTGCTAGCATAGCATCTCGCTAAGAACCCTATTTCCACCGTGGAACCGCCACCCTATCACAGACTCCACAGGGGGCCCACATTAGAGGTAATGTCATCCACAGTTTAGCTTGCTACGTCTCATACTTCCATCACTCTCTAATGAACTCCCGGCGAATTACCACTTCGCCCGCGCCCAGCGTTTTTTTACGATTCTATTTGTTTATCTATCTGCGACTTCCCCTCCCCCTTCCCCCGGCTCTTTTAATTTTATTGGCCAGCGCTAGCGGCGGATGGGATGGCGGGCTAGAAGAACCCCTCCTCCTCGCCTCCCGTTTGCGAGATTAGCAGATTAGGCCTCCCATCAGTCACGAGGAGCCCTGTGGAGAAGTCACTATCGGCGGACCGCGGCCAAATCACAACGTCTCTGGAAGGCATTGTGCCGTAATTGAATGTACAATAATTTGCCCATTAATGCATCCCTCATATCGTGGCTTATGCATGAAATGTCCACATTATCTGTTGCGTTGCGTTAATGTCCTTGCTCCTCAACAGTAAATCTAATAGATGAGATAAGGAGGAGGTTGAGTGAACGCAGGATTAAATGACAGGAAACACCAACAGCCCTTCACTCCATCTCTCTGCTTGCCTTCCTGCTACGAGCGGTTATCACAAGAAAATTAGACCAAATCGATCACAATCGCAACCATGGCGACAGTAGCCATGCCAAAAGCTCATGTACAGTGTATTAAATGACCGATAACTCGCTAACTTGCCCACAAGTCATTATTATTTCTGATTGGTGTAGAAGAGAGACAGTGAAAAGTGTACAAAAACTACATAGCCATTAATTTACGCATGTAATCATGAAACCGGGGCCTTAGTTAGTTAGTTAGTTAGTTAGTTAGTTACAGCTGCAACACACGCCATGGCTATACATTGTGTGTTTACCTACATAGCCTACTGGTTCCTGCTACGCCAGGAACATACACACACTTAAATAAGCACACTCTCTGGAGAGTTACTGTATACGCGGGTGGCCAAGTCATTGTGACCTGTGCCTGTGTGTTTGTTCGTGCGTGTGTGTGAACGTGTGTGTGTCTGTGCGTGTGTGTGTGTATGTGTACATATGCACACGCTCACGCAGGCTTCAGACTACACGACTTTCAAAGTGGTTAAATGGTTGTGCAGCACACACACACACACACACACACTCCGTGACTGCGTCTCCTGTAACCGGGTGTCTTGACGTCGATGTGTGATTCACGCTACGTGACTGATCAGGGACAGGAGGTCACACACACTGCAAGATGTTTCACGCGACCAAGTCAAACTGGAGCTTTAAGACAGATTGTATCACAAGCTTATATACAGGCATATCTCACAAACGAGATGTAATATAGGCCTATCCCTCCATAGTAGCGTTCACACCTCGTTACCATGGAGCCGGTAGGCTACATTTCTCAAGATATTATTTCAATCACAATTTCTCCCACAACTGATGTGGTAGAATTGATTAAAGTCAAATATGAAGCGTTATCGGCAAGGGATACGTGTTTCAGAGAAACTGGAAATACTCCAGTAGCTTTGCATGTGTCTTCAACCAGTTCAACTGATTAAAAAGGCTGTTACTCGTCCACCTTGTTATAATCTGGTCCTTGTCTTGCACTCTCATTGGCTGTAGGTCATTACCAGTTCCAACACCGTTCATACTAAAATTGTAACCCCGGCATTATGGGAGAGTCATTTGTGTGTGTGTGCGTGTGGGTGAGAGTAAGAGCGTGTGCAGGTGTGTGTGTGAGTGCGAATGTGTGTTTTGTTTGAGTGTGTGAGTGTGTGTCTAAAGAGCTTAGGTAACACACACATACACACACACCTCACACACACACACACCTCTGACACACACACATACACACACACCTCTGACACACACACACACACACAGATACAAACCTCACACACACACAGCACACACGCACACATAGTGTATGTCTCCATGTGTCTGTGTGTGTGTGTGTGTGTGTACAGCACGTTTGGAGCCATTGCCCTGCGCCTGACATCCAGAATGCATTTGGGCCATTAATGAAAAAGTTAATGGGGCATTCTCTTACATATCAATTTACGACCACCACCCCCCCCCCCACACACCCCCACCCCCCCCCCCCCCCCCCCCCCCCC
>JAODLL010000007.1:426105-477950 GCA_026546735.1 Forbesichthys agassizii | reverse complement strand
TCCTTTGCGTCAAAAGGAGCCAGTTGAGGTGGTATGGGCATCTAGTAAGGATGCCTCCTGGGCGCCTCCCTTGGGAGGTGTTCCAGGCATGTCCAACTGGGAGGAGGCCTCGTGGAAGACCCAGGACCAGGTGTGAAGAGATTATATCTCTAAACTGGCCTGGAAACGTCTCAGGATCCCCCAGTCAGAGCTTGCTGATGTGGCTCGGGAAAGGGAAGTTTGGGGTCCCTTGCTGAAGCTGCTGCCCCCACGACCCGACTCCGGATAAGTGGGAGAGGATGGATGGATGGATGGCCCCGTGTTAATATTAGGAAACCTTGTTTTTTGTTTGTTACAATATGTTGTGTTGCTTATGTTGATTTTGGGAGGGATAAATCATAAAATAATATGAAGCATATGTAACATGACCGATGGTACAGCTGTATCACATTCACAAATTAATCTGTACGCACTTCACTCTGTCAAAGAAAAATACGATCAACTGCGTTCGAGCCGCTGTGTCAACAAACGACTCTTACTGTTTCACTATTTTAGCATATTATGTAGTACTGTACAAACATTAAACGCGATCATGAGACAAATACGAATGACTACATGAACATTTATTGATGTTTGCGGTGTTTCGAACAGGCATCGACACAGTCAGCTACACTATCATCTGGAAATGTCACCAGTTAACATGATCACCACTTAAACAGTACCGTAACACCGGCAGCAAATACAAATGTAATTTTTACTGGTTTCTTGAAAAAAAAGTACATTTTTCGTATTGTTTCACATAGAATGTATTGCGAGTATGTTTTATTACTAATGTTATAGAAATGACCATTGTTGAAAAAACACAATGTTTTGACCACTCGTTTAGCATAGTAGCCTCTACCGGAGACTTGCCAGAAAGTTCATAGTTACAATAAAACTATGCCGTGCAATGGTTTGATTATGCATGCACATTCAGTTAGTTATAATAATCTCAAATGTACCGACCTTTCCATATAGCCTAGCTACAGTTACAGTATATTCTTGTAGTAAGTACTGCTGCTTGGAAAGTAAATTATATTTTAAATACAATTGATACTCTAGCAACAATCCCGTGTTATTAATGCCACATGGAAAACAATCTGTTAAGCAGTGTTATTAGTACGATGTGTAGCCTATACAATTGTTGTATATAGCATCTAATTACTTCGTTGAAGCTTTTATATTGTGTTAAAGAGCTTCGCTACTGAAAAGCTATTCAGAAAAGAGCACCGCTACTGAGAAATGTACTTTAACTAGTAGCGTTACACTGCCCAACACTGACTATAATGTAGGCTCTGGTAGGTTATATAATATAATGATGTTTTTGTTTGGTTTCATTGTTATTGTTAGCCTTGACTAGTCTATAAAGGTTATGCAAAATGGGAGACTGACCATCACCAGTTTTGTGTATGCAAGCATGTAACATTTATATTTTAGCTCTTTTTTTTTTACCTATAGTGCCCATAAATGCAAATATGTTTGTCATTCTACGCTCGGATTGTGTTATGTTATGTTTATCTGTGGCCACCACCACAAATATATTTGCCACCCCAGTAAAATGTCCTAGACACTCCCCTGCTCTTGAGCAACACTGTTTACGCCCTGTGAACGCAGCAAATGTTAGAAAGTAGTTAAAAGTTGCAAACGTTTTCGAGGAAAACCCTTAGCGTTGCACAATCATGAAATATAACGACAGATGAGATGATGTATCAACCTGGGATATTTCACAGCCAGCGTTTAGGGTGCTGCAACGTTTGAACGCGAACTGAACGCCAGGTGGAGGAGTTGGGCCGTTGAACAACAGCCAGAACAAACAAGTGCGACGTGTGCTTAAGAATATCGTTAGCTAACGTGAAGTTTAAAAAATAAAAAAATAAACAATTGAACGTAACAGACTAGTCCACTGAACGCACCCACAATATGTGGAATGGATCAAATGTATCACAATGTAACACCGTATTTACAAAAGAACGGAGCATGGTGGGGTAAACTAAAAGTCAGACTAGACTAGACTCTTAATAGTTAGGATTTGAAAGAAATTGGCACTGAATCTGAGAATTTCCTGAACAGCAGGCTGTTCATTGGATAAATGTGTCCCAAATTCAGAGTTGTGTGGCTCAGAGTGCTCATAATAATCAATTAGTACACCCCCACCCCTCACACACACGCACACATAAAGAGAAAGGGGAATCACCATCTATTTAGATTTTAATTCCAAATGTTAAAACGCATAATTGATATCATTAGAAACAATTGTGTGGCAAAGTTAATATTTAGTGTACATTTGACCAAAAGGTGGCGCTATACAGCAGAATATGGCCTAAATAATACGAGGATCTGTTAAGCACAAGCAAATAAAAGTCTGAGTTTCAGGACTTTATATTTAATTGTATGTGAAATATTGCATTTAATATGACAAATATATACATAACTCAATAATTTAGACTCACCCCTTGCAAAACTTGAACGTTTTTGGATCATGCATAACATTTGCAATTTTAAATGTTATTTAAATGTCCTATGTAGGTTTTATTATTATTATTATTATTATTATTATTATTATTATTATTATTATTATTATTATTTATCATTAGATATGCGTCACGCGCAGGTCACGCTATGGTGGCGGTTCGATTTATTTTGGTATGAAGTGATTCCGGTTCAGTGGGACGATTCGAATAGTAGGGGCTACACTCGGGAAAGTGACCATTGTTATAAAGTAGGTCAAGTCTATTTCTACAGGTTAAGTTTGACGTTTCATATAACTTAATATTTATTTACCAGAGGGGAGAAAATAGTGGGAGCTCCCGAGCGTGTCATGAGAGAAATGTCAAGGTAAGTAATATCACACACATGCAAACGTATTTGGTTTGCAAACGATCCAAAAAAGAATAAGCTAAAAGCTAACGCTACAGTTAGCTCACTATCACAACAATCAAACAAGGCCTGCAGTTAGCCGTTTCTTAGCCGGCTAGCTTGTAGAACAAGTCTGTTTTACATTTATTATATATGAATAAAAAACCAGTACGTTAACGAATCAAATTGGCGTCTGCTGGTGTCTTCACAATAATTATGACGAACATGAAACAATACTACCCCGTACGCTCTTGATAACCACACTTCTTCCGTAGCATCATATAACGACTGTTAGCTTGACAAGTTAGCCAAAGTCCGTAAGTGTTGGCAGCTCAAGTTTCTACAACATGACATCTATTTTATAACTTTTATAATAATAACAAATATACGCTATAGCTACATAACAGTAATTTAATCTTATTTAATAATATGTGGAGAATCCAGAACTTCTCAATTTTGTGGTTGTTTATTTTTGTCTTTGATAATAACGATTAAAAAAAATCTTACCAGCTACCGGTATTTGTTTTTACTCTTCATTTTACTTAGTGGGCAACAGCCTCAGAAACATTATGGCATCACCTCTGCCATTAGCCATGCACCCCCGCGAGAACTAGACCACCAATACACCAAGAAGCTCAGCGATGCTATGAAACCATTTGGGGTGTTTGAAGATGAAGATGAATTGAACCATAGGTGAGGAGCAAAGTATATTGATGAACAAATAGACCTCATTATGACATCGCGCTACAGCTTTAACATTGTCATGTTGCTCATTGTAAATATGAGATACTATACAAATCTATTTTTGATTTCACAAGACAATTTTTGTCTTGTACTTGGACTTGGCACTGTTAATCTTCTCTTGTTAATGGAGGTAAAATATTGTTACACTGTAGTGTTAAAATTTCTGCACTGAAACTGTATACACATAAATTATATATTAAACTCCATTGATTTTATTATGCAGTTTAAGTTATGCGTTGTGGAATACATTTGATGTTTGTTGTTTACTCTTTCAGACTTGCAGTTCTTGGGAAGTTAAATGACTTTGTTAAAGAGTGGATAGCAGAGATCAGTGAGACTAAGGTAGGTGCTATTGGAACGTTTGCTGGAACATTAGCTGCCTTCTACTATATATGGAGTCATAAAAGGTGACTATCAAGTGAAGGACACCATAACAATCCAATGGTTGCCGAGTGGATTTAGTGGATTGGTTACTTTCTATTGACACGTTCTCCCTTTTTTTAAATTTAGAACCTTCCACCATCTGCAGTAAGCAATGTAGGCGGGAAAATATTCACATTTGGTTCTTACCGTCTTGGAGTGCACACAAAAGGTATAGTGATTAAATTACTAATTGGGTCCATGCTTGGCATTCTTTCAAACTGGCAGTTGAGTCGGAACTTTAAATGTACATTTAAAATGTGTTTTAAAGTTTGACCATAGTTCTTTGCTTTTGGAAGTGAAATATCCATTGTTGTTTGTTTTGCAGGAGCTGATATTGATGCCCTTTGTGTGGCCCCGCGACATGTAGAGAGAAGTGACTTTTTCCTGTCTTTCTTTGAAAGATTAAAACAGCATGAAGAGATCAAAGATCTGCGGGCAAGTCAATAGTTACATTTTAATTGGCTATTTAAGCAAATAACTATTTATTTTCATCACATACTAGGTTGAGAGATGCTTAGCCATTCAGATGCATTTGACCGGTACTGAATTTTAAGCTCTCACTTGGTTAGTGTGAGTTAAGATGCTTGTCTTGGCCCTGCTTAGGACCTTTTGTAACGGCCTTTTGTATGTGCTTCCAGGCTGTGGAGGATGCGTTTGTACCAGTGATCAAATTCAAATTTGATGGAATAGAGGTATGTTAAATGTGTATACATTCAGATAACTTCCAAGTGGCTAATTAGTTTATTTACTGTATTATGTCCACTATCTACAGCATTATTTTGTGTGTGAGATTGATCTTCAGATGCTTCTGTCTCTTTGGTACTATTCCAACTGTTCCCAATGTCACTGCCTATCTCACCCTGTGTGTATGACCAGATTGACCTGCTGTTTGCCAGACTGGCTCTGCAGTCAATACCAGATAACTTGGACCTGAGGGGAGACTCCATTCTCAGAAACCTAGACATCCGCTGTATCCGTAGCCTCAATGGTATTAACAGAACTATGACTTTCCTGCTTTCTATCATTGGATACAATTGGAGCATGCACAGCCCCTTCTTGAGTCTGTGTGTGAGCACCTTATGTCTGGCAAATTTTGTAGTACCGGTACTGAAACTATAAATGTTATCTAATGTTATATAATTCTAAATTTGGCTGACATTTCTAACTAAGGCTGTTTATTTATCATAATACTGTCCTCTATTTAACACAGGTTGTCGAGTAACTGATGAAATCTTGTACCTGGTGCCAAACAAGGAGAATTTTAGGCTGACATTGAGAGCCATTAAGCTGTGGGCAAAACGTGAGTGGCCTATGTTGTTGTGACAGACTTAACATGCAGCATCCATCTTTTCACTGCAAACATTTAACATGATACTATACATACTGGGATCCCTATATTAGAAGCGTCAGACAAGCTAACCCGTGCACATTTAGATTAGCTGTCCAAATATATAAAATGCTGTGTCTTGGAGCAGGCAGAGGGATCTACTCCAATATGCTAGGCTTCCTGGGTGGCGTGTCATGGGCAATGCTGGTGGCCCGGACCTGCCAGCTCTACCCCAACGCTGTGGCTGCCACACTGGTCCACAAGTTCTTTTTGGTCTTCTCCAAGTGGTAAATAGACAACCTGCTGACACCTGCCATCTAATGTGCATGCCATTACTTATCAACTGGTTCACATCTCTCAGATGGCACTCTAGATGCTTTGGGGTGCTGCATAAATAATTGTTGTAGCTTGTTCATAGTCAAGTTCATAGTCTTTTTATCATAGCTTAAACCATTTTTGTGTGTGAGGACTACATTTGTGCACTATAATTGGTTACACTACAGAGTTTGAAAACATCTGGGTAATTCTGTTCAATCTACAGTCATAATTAATCTACATCTTACTGTTGTCACTTGCAGGGAATGGCCAAATCCTGTGCTTTTGAAGCAGCCTGAAGACAGTAATCTGAATTTGCCAGTGTGGGACCCCAGAGTATGTATTATGTCCATGGGGGGTCTTGTCTCTCAATGTAATTTATCTTAATATCAAGAGTTGTGTGTGTGTGTGTGTGGGGGGGGGTGTCATAGGAAGAGAAGACAATTTAACGGTCTGATTTAGAGGTGTGTGTGTGTGGTGTTGGCGTTTGTGTGTGCGGCTATCCAAGCTCACCTATTGAGCTGAGTGTGCCTTTATGTTGTGTAGGTGAACCCCTCTGACAGATATCACCTGATGCCCATCATTACACCGGCCTACCCCCAGCAGAACTCCACATACAACGTGTCCACGTCAACTCGCACCATAATGAGCGAGGAGTTCAAATATGGTATGCAAGAAAGAGGGGTGCTGCAACCTTTTAGGAAAGGATTTTCACAATTAAAGTTTACAAGCATGCCTTTGTGTCTGCCACATACAGGCCTCGGTGTCACAGATGAGATTCTTCAGGGAAAAGCGGAATGGTCCAAACTTTTTGAGCCACCAAACTTTTTCCAAAAGTACAAGTAAGCATTATCTAATGTGTAGCTTTTTAGCAGTGCTAACCAAACACAGCCTATTTCCACAAGTCTCAGATGTTCTCTTGACTGTTTACCTGTGTGTTTTCCTGTCTGTTTCAGACATTACATTGTTCTAACTGCCAGTGCATCCACAGAAGAGAACCACTTAGAATGGTGAGTCTGTCTGTCATCTTTTGAGTTAATTACTTGTAATAGTAGCTGCCTGTATCAGAGTGAGCTAGTTTTCCTAAGTGTACACAAGGCACATATTCTATTTAGAAATGTGTGGTGTACCAGAAAGCTTGTGTATTTACAATATGTTAAATAAACTGCCTACGCTCTGAAGTGGAATGTTGCAATTGTTCAACATGGCTGACTGCTGCTATGTAACCTTAACCTTACCTGCCTCAGGATTGGTCTGGTGGAGTCCAAGATCCGCGTTCTAGTGGGCAACTTGGAGAGGAACGAGTACATTACCTTGGCTCACGTCAACCCACAGTCCTTCCCCAGCTCCAAGGACAACCACACTGAGTAAGATGAGCATGGACCACACACAGTACAGTTCATTGTTATTGTTAGCCTGCTAGCTAGCTAGCTTGCTAGCTGGCTGCATACTAGTGAACTAGAACACTTACTTACTCTAGTTCAAGTAAATGGTGTTTTAATCTATGGTGATCACAAATGCTATTGACTGCCATTATTATATTAATTTAATACAATAATGTTTACAGAATGCATTATCATATGACATGAATTCTGCAACACCCTCTCAATAAACCGCTTTAAGAATATTACCTAAATGTTAAAAGAATGTCAATGCTTGTGTTGCCCAAATAGGAATGAGTTTGTGTCCATGTGGTTCATTGGGATCAACTTCAAAAAGGTTGAGAATGCAGAGAACGCAAGTGTGAACATAGACCTAACGTATGATATCCAGTCCTTTACAGACACAGGTATGGTGTTTATTTTACCTGGGTTAGCGGTACTGTGTGTGGGTGTGTGCTTATCCTAGCTTGACATTGGCATTACAAAAACATCAAACATGGAAATGCATGTCTCTCCTACACCTGAGTGGCACTCCTCTTAACTCGCTCACACACAGAACATGCACATCTTTCCTTTAAACACAGCATTTTTTTTTACAGCCATGTACAAAGTTGTTTCAAACAGGAACTACTGGGGCAGACATTTGGATAGTGCTGTACACATATTTGAAGAATGCATCCTTTTTAACTAGGCATTTCATGCAATTACCTGATTATATCAAGTTATGGTGTTTAATTATTATGCATTTGATTTGCTGTTAAAATGAACTCATATGGGTTATTTGTATTCATACTATTGAGAGCGTAGACTCTTTCTAAGGCACTGAAGCCCTGATCTTTTTCTACAGTGTACAGACAAGCCAACAACATCAACATGCTGAAGGATGGGATGAAGATCGAAGCAACACACGTGAAGAAGAAACAGCTCCACCAATACCTTCCTCCTGAGCTGGTGCAGAAGAAGAAGAGGGTAAGCAGGGCACTGATTTATGTTAATTTGTCTGGCTTAAGGAAGACTCCGAGATGAACGCAGTGGTTTACTGCTGACCAAGTATAGGGAGCAGACGCCTTATCTCTGGATCGATGCTCGACTTTTGAGCTTTGATCTAAGCGTTTCATAGGCATAGACTCCCACCTTCACAGCCAACCCCAGACAACCTTGAGGCTATGATGCATGTTTTACAGAGCCTATCAGAACCCTGCAAAGTTCACCTTAGAGGTTATTGTAAAATATGCATGGTTTTGTTTTAGTTCTGTGGCTCCCACGACTTCCCTAGACTGCACTTGTGTTGACTCTACTTAAGTTCCCTAATGTGTTTCTGGGAACATTAAAACAACTCTTGTCTAAAACAACTATTGTCTTGTCTGGTTCCCACAGCCTCACGTTAATGGTCGTTTAATTGCTGTTTTTCTCTCCCATGTTCTTGTGTTGCGGTCACCCTAGAGCCTAGCAGAGCTGAACCGCAGCTCGAACGGAGGGAGTGCCAAGAGGGTTTCCCTGGACAGCAGTCACCTGGACAGCTCCAGAGACACAGACTCAGGGACTCCCTTCAGCTCCCCAACCCCTGCCAACAAGCCCAAAGCTGTCTCAGACACTGAAGACAGGTATAGGGCCCTATAAGAGCACATCTAGTATTTACCCAGTGTCTGTATTGCCGTACACTCCTGTCACACACACACACACACTCACACTTCTAGTTTAGGGCAGCAGTAGATGTAGAACTAAATCAGCACTGTTTAATGGCGGCCTTTATGCTCCCCATGTTGTGCAACGCCAGCCCCCCCAAGCCTCTGTTTCTGGACTCCCCGGCATCCAGCGTCTCACCTGCTGCCCAAGACAATGGCATGTCCGTCCCCGTCATTTGCTCAAGTAAGTTGACACTTCTTCCTTTGTGAAAGGAACGCAAATCAGCTGCGTTTCTCTGGTGCTTTTTCAAAGAGGCGCTGATGGGATGGAGGTGAAGGGGTGCTGCTTGCCTCGTGAGGCAGCGGGTTGCTGGCTAGATGACGAAGTCTCTGCACCACCAACGTCTCTTACCATCTACATACCATTAGAGTACAGCAATAACATGGGACTTTCACAGATGTGGGTTTGTGGTCCAAACCAACCGTCGCTTCTTTCTCTTGTCCGTCTGTGTGTATTAGAGCAAGCAGGTACGTCGAAGGCATCTTCCCCGACATCGAGCACCTCCCTCCCTTCATTGTGCAGTGAGCCGGAGAGACCCAATGCTTCCAGCAGTCCCAAAGAAGATCCCTCGCCCTGCATCCCAGAGGGCACAGCCACCGGGGCGACCACCCTCAAGAGACCACACTCGCCCACCCAGGAGGATCTTGCCAAAAGGCCCAGAGACACCGAGGTGCAGGGCTGGCTGGAGGCACAACTCAGATGCGCAGTAGTTGTTGTTGTTGCCTGACGTCACCAGACTAACTAGCAGACCCATGTTGCCCTGGCATCTACGGATGTTACGGACGCCTTGTCTGGATTTCCAGACTGGGTGGAAATTAAGCCTGCATGATTTGATCATAAAGTATGATTGCGACTAGTTTGGCAAATATTGCAAATTGCGATGTAGTAAGCAACTCTCTTAATTCTGTTTCCTTTGTTATCAAAGCTTAAAAGTGCTTTGTACTATAGTATTAAATACTGTATGTAAATATACAATATAGTAATCTAACATGCCACATGGATTTATAGACACAAGTCCATTTGGGAAACCGTCCATCAAAACAGTTTTAACTTTCAAAAAAAATACTTTGAAGTTGATTTGATAAACCATCTGTCATTATTTTCAATTAGCTTTCTCTGTCACACCTAAATAATGCCCATAGCTATTAGTACGACACTGAATGGTAAGTTCTCACAGACGCCATTATTTGAAGACTCTCCAGACTGATTCTCATGGCAAAGTCAAACTGAAGCTTGCTAGATCATTATGGTTTCACTAAGCTAACTATATAGGCTAGAGGAGTACCTACTGTATTTATTAAGCAGATAATGAATTGATGCTGGTGTGCCCAGTGTGACTGCCAAGCTCTGGTGATCATCCGAAATTTATAGAACCGCGGTTACATACGTAACCATCGGTTATCTGGCCGAACATGGAAATCTTAACCGAGCCGTTAAGGAGAAAAAAATAAACAGGCAACGAGCTGGCTTCACGCAATGCAAAGTCAAAAAGGGCTCTACTGCTTCACCCCAGTTGGAGTGGTTTTTATAACACATTGTGCTTCTCAAGGCAGGGGGCCTAAAATGACAGAAGACCGATATGTCAATATCTGACGGTCATCTTTATTATGGGTGTTGCTCTTGCATGCAGCAAATACACGCAGGTTGTCATGCACGCAGTGTGTGAAGATCTTTTATAATATAATCGCAGGCTTTTGCGGTTACATAATCTCACAACGCCACATCGCGGTTTCGATTGCGATGCGGCTAATCATGCAGCCCTAGTGCAAATCTATCTGAATGGGAGCCAGTGGCCAGACATATCTCCCAAAGCAGATGAAACAAGCACTCAGATTCATCTGGTCGCTAGGCTACACTAGCTGCATTTACATGGACTCTGAAATTACAATTGGAAGCATGATAAAAGCCCAAAACGAATGAAAATGTTCCATATAAACACCTTATTCAGGACAAAAAGACCCAACCCGATTTATATTTAATTTTGAAGCATTGCAGTTCCATAACCTGATTGAAAGAAGAATTAACCATGTAAGCGGTTTAACTGGTTGCAATCTTCTGCGCATCCCCCAACTTTAGCTTACTGTTGCCGAAAAGATTGCAGATGAGGCGGTAGCCTGTTGTTTAAGCAGAAGGACTAACTCCAAATGCACATTTGCTGGTGTGTTTGTTCCAGGTGGTGTCAAGTGGTGATTCTGCTTTTAAAGAACCATATCCTCCATCCTCTGATGGGAACACTACTGTTGAGGTTTGTCTGCAATGCGTTTGGCTAACTCGCTCTGATAAATTCAACCATTTCACCAAAGGCAGCTAAAACGGGCATCATTCATATTAAACTATACTTTGATGTTTTCTGTTATCATGCATATTTGATTGAATTTGCCCTTGTGAAAGTGCTCTATAAATAAAGATTATTATTATTATTATTATTATTATTATTATTCTTTCAGGCTTCACTTTGTGAGTCCAAGGCCAAACCCATTCCGACTATTGATACCTCAAGAACACAGGCAAGTAACGTTTCTGGGACCGTTTGGTTGTGAGTGGCATGAAAGGTACATTACTTAATTGTGTGTTTTGCCCATGCTGTCTGGTCGGTTTTTATCGATTAGCCTTTGCCACACATTAGCGCTATCGATAATACAGTGTTTGGCCCCTGCATGGACTGTCAAGGTCAGTGTGTGTTAATTTCAGAGACTTCCCAGTATGGAGCTGCCCGACGCCTCCTCCCCTCTCCCAGCCAGCAACAGTTGTCGTGTGGTAAAGAACTCCATCAAGCTAGCCCTCAACCGCCACAAGTGAGTGCCACAGCCCTCAGAGAGCGCTCTGGTGGAACTGTGCCGCTGTTCTTTAATAGACCATTGCCCTTTCTCATCGTGCAGCATCACCCCACCCAAGCCCCCCGTTTTTGAGGGTTCCCTGACCACAGACCCCCCCGCCTCCAGCAGCCCCTGCCCTGAAGAAAAAGGCATGTCCATCCCCGTCATTGGTTCGAGTGAGTGTCTGTGTAGACCGAATACATAAGTACTTGCTGCTTAAGAGTCAGGTGTTTCACCACTTGCCCCCCCCCCCACCCCACCCCCACCCCCACCCCACCCCACCTCATAACCTCCCCACATCTCTCTCGTAGAGCACATGTCGTCCAAACATGTAACTCCTGTTGGCAACACCATCCCTATATTAGTGAGCCGAGGACCTGACTCTATGAACGGAGCGGCCTCCAAGCGGCCCCACTCCCCCCCCTCGACGGAGGAGCAGGCCAAGAGGCTGAAAGAGACTGACAAGGCTAGAATCCACATAGCCTGAGCACGCGCCCGCAGACTGGACGCATTCACTGGACGTGTGTGAGTGTGTCTGTGTGTGTGTGGGGGCCTGCAGTGTCTCAGGAGTGCTAGTGAGTACATGCAGTCTGTCTCTGGTGTGAAACAATACACGGACACCGCACCTCTACTTCCGCCTATGGTTACTGTCTCCAACTGATGGCTGATTGAGGCAAACCGGTCTTTTTTATTGGTACAGGTCAACACACTCACACTCACACACACACACACACACACACACAAACTCACACTCAGTGCCCTCTGCACAGACGGGGCCAGAGGGGCATCATCCAAGTCAAGGTAAGACAGAAATCCACAGCTGTTTTCTTTTTAACTCTTTCCAAGTGTTTAAACAAAGCATTCACAAAATGGATGGCAACAATTCCTTTTCCTTGTTGCTGTTACGATATTGTAAACGGCCTTAAACATCAGTAAGCTTGGTACACTTCGGGAAAATGATTATAATTTACCCCCCTTTTTTTACACACCCTCATAACAGCTTTATATGAACAGTAAATGTTGATGTACATTTTTCTTTCTTTATAAAAAAAAGTTACGTCTTTGGACTATTATGTTGTAGTTTTTAATGAACAAAAAAGGAAAAAGTTTAAAAAATGTTTTTTTTTTTTTTTTGTTGGTCCCCCGTCCCCTAATGCTTACCTATAAACAGCCCTGAATATTTCTTGTGTAGAGGATTGGATTCAGCTCGAGGGATGGTTTGCTTGGACATGGCTGATGTCACAACCTTGACTAGTTGACCAACCAGTACTAGCATGATGATGACAGATACTTCAGCAATCACTTCTGTCAAGTGCATACTGGGAACAGTTGACCTGAGTGGAATGTCCACATATCAGTATGGAAGTGAAAAATGTAAGGTTATGCTCTACTTGTGTACACAAGCGGTTGGTGGCCATAACTGTTGGTAGCAGATCTCTGACCTTGGTAGAAAACTTATCCATACATGTTTGGTTACCCAAACCGGGAGCATCAGGAAATGTAGATATTCGCAGTAACATACTTGAAACTCACTTCTGTATGTTTTCCTGTGTCGTAAACCACACAAGGGGGGAAAACGACGGTTTGCTAATTCTGCTGGACCCCTTGGGTTTTGAAGTGTTCAACTGATCTTGCAGTGTCTGTTAAGTGAACATTTATATTCAAAACAGCAGCTCACCTAGTTGGGACAGCTTGGTTGTGTGCTCCGCCATGTTCATGACTGGATATGTGGTGCTTTGTTAACATGGTTAAAAGCTTTCAGTGAATTTGAGGTTGACTGCATCTGTGCATGAATGCATATGTGTGCAATGAGAGCAATAGAATTCCCTTAATTGTGGGTGTTACCCTCTACGCCTCCTGTGGAGGCTCTTAAAATGTCCATCTCCAGGGGCTGTGGTGGGGGAGAGACCAGGAGGAAACTAATTTCTCCTGCCTTGGGACCCCGATTCTGTCTCTCTTTAGATTGTATGCCAGCGAGTAACATGTTTTGGAGTTCATCACACATAATTTGGATGCTGCTGACTTCATATGAAGTAGTTCATGGCTTTCCTCTGTCGAAACAGCTAGAGAATTTGGAAGGAAGGAAGCAAGCCCTTTTCCCCCAGCAACATTTTCTCCAGCTAAATGTACAGAACTTGTTTTCTCAAAAGGCTTGTCATTATTGGGGGTTTTCTTATCACGTTATTTATATTTGCATATTTGTACCATGTGACCTTTTTTATAGCATTCATAGCAGGTAGGTCTTTTTTTGAACTAAGATCTGCACCATTCTGTTTCAGACATGTCAGTTTTGCTGTTCCGAAACATTTAACAAAACAGGTCATTTAGATGTTTGTTTCTTAACCGTATTGAAAGGGTATTTTTGTATGTGTATATCACTTCCTTTAAATTCACCCATTAAATCCTTAAACCCTACACTTGTGTCTGTTTTTGCTTTTGTTGTGATTGTTATATAAAAATGCCCAATGCAGCGTGTTTACTTTAAGGGAGGTTCTGTTTTTGGGGTCAAAGAACATTTCATGCACATTTTCATGTATACATCCTGTTTGTCAAGTGCCTGGCACATGTGATCATAATACAACCATACAACATGTGTTTAAAACTATGTGCATGTCACAATTAATTGGGACATCTCACAAAATTATTATAAAAAAATATTTTGAGGACCTTTCATTTGAATGATTATCCCAATACACTAAAAGATGCTTCCTACTCTTAAAAAAACCTGAAGGTGGGGGGGTGTTGAAGAGGTCTAGCACTACCTTAGTAGGTACCACTGGGGTTAAATATACTGCAAATATATAACCTGACATGCCAGATGCATAAGTGGTGAAATTAAACTTGAGTTCAAGAGATCATGCTGGTTTAGAGAGGCTCGTCAATATATACAGTGGCTTATTTTAGAACCCTTCACATCTTGTTTTCAATTACTACATTTGCCATTGAAAATCAATAAGCATTAACCCATAATGCAAAGGTGAAATCATATTTCTAGACATCTTTACAAATGTATCCACTTAAGTATCCAGTTACGCTAAGGAGTTTACCATAATCCCAATGGTCAATCAGAGCTTCAAAAACCCTCTGCAGAGAGAACTTGTCAGAAGGATGACTGTCTTGGCAGCACTAAATCATTCAGGCCTTCAGAATGGCTAGACTGCCCATTTTGAGTTTGCCAAACATATTTAGTAAAGGCCTCAGAGGCAGAGCATGAAAAAAAAGATTCACTGGTCAGGAGAACACCAGGCACTGCTCATCATTGGCTAATATCCATCCATACAGTGAAGCATCATGTTATGGGAGTTGACTGGAAGAATGGATGACTCAGAGCATACAAGCCAAGCCAATGCTGGTGTGACTTCAGGACATCTGCTTGTCTTTGATAAGAATGGACTCTTCCTATGCACCCTTACTGGGCCTGAGATTTGCCAGGATAGAATGCACATTTGTAGACATACGTCATACACAAGACTTGCAGGTGTAAGTTCAAGACTTGCAGGTGTAAGTTATTTATACAAAATACTGAATGTTGGTCTGAATACTTACGTAAATGAGATTGTAGTTTGACTTGTATATTAATGTAAAATATGTATATTTTGGAATGTTTTATTTAATTTGGTGTAGTATAATGTGCAAAATGGCAATTATACATTTAACATAATATAATACAATGAAATGTGCAATGGAAAGGGTCTCAAGCTACTGTAGGCCTATATAAAACTGGCTGCCTATAAACCATTATGCATTTTGCTAAACTAATATCTCATCATATTGTATACTCAACTGTGGTGAACCTGGTGTGCATGTAGTTTCATATTCAAGGACTGCAATTTTGCTGTTTTATTTTTGTATTATTGTGGAGATGAGGTACTATAATACGGAGTCTATGGCTACGTTGATGCTTAAGCAGAGAAAGTCCAACAGAAATTACAGCCCATACAATTTAAATTATAACAAATATAAATTCAATACATCATACACTATATAAAAAGGCCACGTAAACATTCTCTCTTAATACACCACCAGGCAATGATAAATATTTAGTTATGTTCTGCATCTTTATTTGACCGTGGCACTGTGAAGACCTTTCTGTTACGTTGAACTTGAAGCTGTAAAGGAGAAAAATAGACAAACTGTTTTATACAGTATATATTTGTGATCATATTATGTAATCAATATTTGTTTAATAAAATAAGGTCGCGTTGACAAAAAAAAGTAGATAGCAAACCTAACCAGAGGACAACTAATAGCAAACCTAACCAGAGGACAACTAAAAACAATGACGTTTGTGTATTCTCTAAAACCCTGACACTAAATATTTACCGTAGTTCCATCCAGTATGTGTGGATCCTTCTGAAGTGCATTGTTAAGGCCTTCTTCTGTTGTGTATCCCACCCAGGAGAAACCTTTGTGAAAGCCTGTCTCCTTGTCCTGGCATAAAAAAACACAAGTCAGTGATCTGCAGACTGAATCATATCAAGGATGTAACAGCATCCCTTTAACATCCTTGGTCATTTTCATGTGTGGATTTGACAAATTTGAACCCTTCTGAGATTGTAACAACTTACAAAAGGGAGCAAACATTTCTTCACTTGGCCAAACTGTCCAAAATACTCCCTCATCTCCTCTGTAAATAAAAATGTTTAAATAGTTATGACAACTCAAATTAATGGAAAACTATGTAATCATTCATTGACTAAACGAAGCATGCATTGCTAGTAGCATAGAGCACAGCACAATACCACGCAGTTAAGTTACCATTCTGAGTTTATAGTTCTATAACTTGGATGATGCCACTAGATATACATATTCAACTTACTACTTGCGATAGTCCATGGTACTTTAGACACAAAAACCTCAAAAACCTTCTTTGTCGCTGCCATGTTCTGTCCTTGAAACCCGGTACAGTATGCTAGAACGGTAACCTCTGACGTTATCGCGTGACTTCGACCGTGGTGATGTCTACGGTGACAAAATATTTATTATACTTATTAAAAATACAGTAGTGTTAGTAGTTTATAACATGTACATATATTATTAATATTTTCTATAAAAAATAACATTAATTATAGACTCACTCTCTTCAGTTTTTTCCGCCAAAGTTGAAAGGTCACAGCAAGTATGGCCAAGATGGCGGCCTCTATGGTTGAGCATGGAGAAGACGCTTTTAGGAAACTATTTAAGTTTTACAAACGGAGACATCCTCCCCCTGATTTTAGCGACGTTATTGATTTTTCGAAAGGGCCACTGAGTGAGAAGGTGAGCGAATATAGTGTTATGGCTACAGAGAAAACCAGCGCTAATGGCCTTAATTTCCAGGATGAAATGCAATATTGCACACACGTAATCCACGACTTGTTATGGAATGCTCACGATTTGGCCTTTATTTAATAAGGTCAAGTAATCATACGCTATTTAAAAGCTAAAATTCACAAGCTAACAACTGTTAACACTTAAAATAGTTGCTTTATTTCTTTCAAACCCCACCTCCCGCACTTTCATAATAAACATATTACATTTTACCCCAAAACATTACAAACATTCTTTCATTATCTCCTTTATTGATTTCAATATACTTTAGATGTCAAGATCTATGCTATGTAATAGACAATTTCCTCCCACCATTAAAATACTACATATAGGTACCACCTAGCTCTCTGCCTACACTATGTCTGTCTGTCTGTCTGTGTGTGTGTGTGTGTGTAAACATAGATGGTTTCAGCTAAATTGGACACTGCTACAGTGAGTGACTGTGAAGCCATGAGTGTGGGATTACAACCTGCCAGCAACTGGAAAGCTTTTAGCCTCCTGGGTTATCCAGGTAAAACAATTAGCTTCTGTGCTAAATTAAACAAAATGTATACAAATGGGTACTGACAGATAAAATACACATATATATAAACACATTGTGTAGAATGTAGGCTCTCCAAACTGGAGAAATTCTAGAATGACTCTAGAAAGCCTTTTTCATGCTTAGTTGGGTGGATTAGAAATTAACAATACTTTTTGTTTGTCGGTAAACAGGTGATTTCTTCGTTTGATGTTATCTGGATTTGTGTGCACTTTTGTAGGGTTCATTTTCATCACCAACCCATTCCTTCAAGGCTCCCAGCCTTTCTGGGTCAGGCAGTGTCTGAAGACTTACCCTCAAAAGCCCAATGTGTGCAACCTGGACATGCACATGTCCTCTACTGAGACAGATGACATCTGGAGCAAGAGTGCTGATATCCTCAGGTAGGACGCATCTTTCTATCCTCCCATCTTTCTGACAAATCTGGCATGGCTGTGACTGGTTTCACCTGCTTAAAAGCGACATAAAAGGCTTTAACATTGACTAGTATAGTCTTCTTAAAGACTGAATGGAGTCACTCCATAGGATTTGAATGGAAAGCTGTATGACTTATGAGTGCATGCTCCTACGACACCTGAGGTTTAAGGCGTGGTGCCTTGCCTTAATAAGTAGGGGTTGTATTGTTTAGACCTATGCTGTAGGTATCCAGTAGATAGTTCACCGGGTTGTGCACCCAGGTGATGATCAAAAAAAGGGGGGTTTGCCCCCTAACCATCAACGTTTGCACAGCAATAACTTTTTTAGTAAAGCTTTCTGAAACGTTTAGTTAGGTTTGCAATGTCTATCATCATCTACTCATAGTTGCGTGTGTGGAGTATAATAACAGTTCTACTAAATGTCTACTATGCAATAATCGATTCTCATACCCAGAAATGTATAGGTGGTTCAACTGGCCTCTGTTATTCTTAATTTCCCACAGAGTTCCACAAGGTAAGATGCAACCCAAGACACTACTGGAGAAGCTTCGTTGGGTGACTCTGGGCTATCACTATAACTGGGACACCAAGGTACACACTACAATTGTATGGGCACTGATTATGGACAAGGCTCATTTGGTTATGTTCATGCAGATTTGAAGCTCTTTGTGAACAATCAGATACTAGATGATTAGATGATGACTAGACCTTATGCAATATAAAGCTAAACCCCAGAAACACAGTATCATTAATGTATATATTTGACCATTTATTAATTTATATGCACAAAAAATTCAATGTTTGCTACATTTTACAAATGATAAAATACAGTATGTGCTAGTTTATTGGATTGATAAAAGCTAATAGGCAAGTTACAGTGTAAACTATTGCATACATTAATTGAATGTGTATACCATTATAAAACGTCTTAATTCATTGTAATTAAGTAATACTGCAGAGATGTACAATGCTTGAAATGTTCCGTCTAATGTTCTCTTGCTAGACGTACTCAGCTAATCACTACACACCTTTCCCGGCTGATCTCCACTCACTGTCCTGCCACGTGGCGGCAGCATGCGGTTTTCCTGGCTTCAATGCTGAGGCAGGAATCCTCAACTACTACCGCTCCGATTCATCGCTTGGCATCCATGTGGATGAGTCAGAGCTGGATCACACACGACCACTGCTGTCATTCAGGTGATGAGAGAAGCTTGCTTTCTAACACATTTAACTAAACTAGTTTCACTTGGCCCCACCAAGTACACTGTTGGAGCAAGCTACTCTGGTTATGTATAGCATGGTAGTATATACTGTAGTAGTCATAATGAGCTCTGGACCAATGGCAAAATGAAACTACAATGCCACGTTTCATCATATTTTTACATTATACATAATGGACCTTTGCTATTTGCTATTAGGTTTGCTCATCACAACCTCCTTGTGGCTCAATCAAACACACATCCATGATGGCTGAAAGGCTTTAATTCAGGCTTATTTTGAGGAATTGTATGCGCAAACACAGCTCATGTGCTGCATCTTTGTTTTGATGAGTAAGTTTTGGGCAGTCGGCCATCTTCCTCCTGGGAGGCACACGCAGAGAAGACCCCCCCACTGCCATGTACATGCACAGTGGAGACATCATGGTGATGTCTGGCTCCAGCCGGCTCCTGTACCATGCCGTGCCGCGGATCATGCCGGCCCCAAAGGATGACCTTTTGGGCGTAGCGTCAGAGACACAAGGCCTGGGCACAGGCCATGGGCTCATCCAGAACTCTAGGTGTGAGCCAGGCACCCTGCTGCAGGAGGTGTGTACAGAGGACTGGGAGGTGTGCTCCAGCTACATGCAGAGCTCCAGAGTGAATATGACTGTCAGACAGGTGCTTGGGCAGGGTCAGACCTTCCCAGCAGTGCACAATCATAGCCTGACAGATGTAAGTCAGACAGAGGGATACCATGAAGAGTCACTCCATGGAGAGAAAGGCTGTCTGAAGAAGAGAAGGAGAATTGATGAGGCTTAACACATCCAAATAAATCGACTCCTAAATTAAATTAATATAATATATATTTGTATTGTTATTTTATTAAGATAAAGTAGATAAAGTCATGAACATAACATGTGTCCTGGTACAATTTCTGCTGTCATTTCAACTGAAATGTAACAGATGAACAGAAATGGAATGCTGTTAACATTTTTCTTTTACAGTGATACAGGTCTATTAAAGTTCACATACAACCTTGTATTTTGATTTATTTCAGCTGTTTAGATGATTAACTGGGAAATTATTCTGTATTTGACTGGGTTCTATAGGAGTTTATGATTCAATGCACAAATTGCAATTTATTTACTTATTTGATATGCATTATTTTGCAGATGTGTTCTTTGTTCTGCCCAACTGGTGCAACAATTGTCTGGGAGATGTTAAAGTCAGTCCTTGTCTATATGAGGCCACACAGTCCTGAGCAGAAGTCTGATCGTTTAAATTCACTCATGACATCTGTGTGCTTTAACTAAGTGTTCTTGGAGGGGCACGGTGGTCATCTAGTGGTCTGTGTTGAAGTCCCAGTCAGAAGGTCGTGCATCCTTGAGCAATTTGCCAAACCCATATGCTCCTTATAATAGGCTACTTGTAATTGTACTTTGGATTAAAGTGTCTTTCTGCAAAATTAATATCTAATTGAAAATGTATACCTCTCTGGGAACCATCACCTTATTGTGGTGGAGAGGTTTGGGTGCCCCTATGAACCTGAGGGCTGTGTTGTCTGGAGCCTGGTGCTCCTGGTAGGGTCTCCCAAGGCAAAGTGGTCTCAGGGGAGGGGCCAGACTAAGAATGGTTCAGAAGACCCCCATGAACAAAAAAAGAGAAGGAGTTACCCTACCCGGAGGAAGTCTGGAGCCAGGCCCAGAGGGAGGGACCACCGGCGAGCGCCTGGTGGCTGGGTTTGCCACGGAGCCCAGTCGGGCACGCCCCTCAAGGTCATAGGTGCCTCAAGGGGCGGTAACCCTCAAACATCGTGGTGGACACCGATGGTCAGGGAAGCCGTCCGACTGAAGAAGGAGGCCTTTTGGGATATGTTGTCCCAGAAGTCTCTGGAGGCGGTTGCAGGGTACCGGCTGGCTCGAAGGGCTGCAGCATCTGCCGTAGCAGAAGCAAAGAAGCGGATGTGAGAGAAGTTCGGAGAAGCCATGGAGAAAGACTTTTAGTCGGCACCAAAGTGTTTCTGGAAAACCATCCGCCACCTCAGGAGGGGGAAGCGGGGAACCATCCAAGAGAGATCAGGATGATATCGCGATCTTCAGTTTAATTTCTCTGATAATCAGTCTGGAAAGCCTTACAATCATTTTGAATGTGTCCGAGTAGCATCTGAACTTTCCAATCAGTCGTGTTTATAGCTAACGACTAAGACATCCTAAAACGCTAAAACGACCAAGTTTGTCCTATCAACTGTGCATCTGCAAATATTTGTTTGAAAGTACCTGCCAGTCACAAACAGTTTGAATGTACGGCTCCCCAGGTGGACTTGTGACAACAATTCCTCTTGCATGTCAGGACCCTCCACCCCGATCTGCGAGTTGTCTGGAACGCAGCATTAGTACCATAGTATGTACGCGATATGTCCAGGAGATGGCGCTCCAGGTTTACGTTTAGATTTTGCACACTCAATCAATTTTAATGACACAAGCTGGCACTAACAATTGTTTACATAGTAGATTTAATGTGGCAGAGTAAGAGCTATGTCCACACATATTATGCCAGAATATTCATGTAATTAGATAACTAACGATTTTATTTAAAATGCTATGTAATATGTAATATTATAATCTGACCTGAATTAGTAGTCTATTAATTTTGTACCTTAAATTGAGTTAAAAAGAATTGTGCTTGAAAACGTTTTGTTTGGTTAGTTTGGTTGCATAGTGATTCTGATATGTAATACATGTTAACTGTGTTTTAGAGTTAGAGATAAAAGCATTCGTCGTTTTGTGTTGATGAACAGGTTGAACAAACCAGATGTATTTTTAACTAAACCTTTTAGCTTTTTAGTTGATTGGCAGACTAGGATCAGCCCCCTAGTGTGATGTCATGACAATGTATGTAAATACCCTGCTGTGCCCCGACCAGACAGAACAAGATCCGGCCAGCCTAATCCTGAATGAGGTTGCTTTGCTCACTTCTAAAATCTCTCTCGTGTGTGTAACAATAAATTCCTGCACCCAAACAAAATAAACTCAATCAACAACATGAGCTGATAGTGGATATAACTTTAATTAAAGTTAGTTGTAGTAGCTTAGTATGTATCAAAACCATTACTACCTGCCACAAGTCAATATACATACAAGGTTAGAATATGCATGTGTTCCAGAACATTATAGAAGTTATTTAGTTGATACAATTGCTTACTGGCCAGACACATAACTGACCCCCAGCAACAATCCAATGCAATGTGTTGACCTCTGAATCTGTTAGACATTCTGAAATGTAGGCGAATGGAGATCTTACATCTTAATTGATTGTCTTTGACCAGTTTAGTAGTGAATTACCTTATTAATGCAGTGACCCAAATTAAAATATTTTATCTTAAACACATTCTACAAATCTGAACCAGAGGTCATTGAAAGATAACTACATTCTTGGAAAATGGCTGCCCTTTTGATTTGAAATGTTTGTTTTTCTCTTGTAATAGAACATTCTTGGAATGGACACCAATTATTTAGGTTATGGAAAAACATGTATGAACCTTGATATAATAAATTAACTTATCGTAGCCTACCTAAAGTAAGCATGTGCATAGATGGGTGTGCAGTAACATGTTCCAATTTATACAAATGTTGACATATTGCACATTTCAAAATAATGCAATCTTATTGCATAGTTGCATAGCTTATTGACCATTGAGATTGGCTGCAAGGACAGTGCAAGCATAATACATTTGCTTTTCTCTGAATTGAATGAATCTCAAATACATACACATTAGACAGTGTTGCTGGGTAAAGTATCAAACGCCCTTTGCAATCCTCTCTGAATGACTTTACTAGGTCTACTGCTTCCAGTACACACCAAATCCAGTATTTTTCCATCAAGTAGCGCGCTGGGTCACGTGACAACAAGGAAAAAAACGCTGTCATGTTTGCATCCTCTATTGACAGCTGCGCTGCGCATGTGGGTTTATAACTATTAAATTAAATGACATCACATGATATTGTTGTAGTTGTATTGCAATATTGTGTGTGGTGCCAACATAATTTACTTTTCCCCCCATTCAGTTATAATTCGCTTTCATGTCGTTTTTCCAACCTCGTGCGTTCATGATCATAACCACTCCCACTCGTGGCTGGTGGAAAATTACCAGCTTACAAGCAACAGGCAACGAACGATTGGTAATTGTTTTATCACGGTCGTTCAACTCACTACTATGACTGAAAACAAATATAAGTTTACCGTCTGGATATGTTACATTAAACGTACAAAACAAGATAAAGTAGGCTATGCTATGTAAACAAAACGCATGAACGCACAATACTTTTTAGTATCTTTACTGGTAATATAAGACCCTATAGATATTACACTTCAATGCTGACATTTATTTGAACCAATTGCAGCAAAATATACATTAGAGAAATGTGGTCTTCTATTAACTATAGTCAGAGAAGTCCATTCTGCATAGGAGTCTGCCCTCTTTTTCTCCACGGGCGGAGTAGTCGCGTGGGCGCTTGAGCGAATTGAATTAAATTGACAGCTAAAATAGCCAATGGGGTACAAAATAGGAAGTCCTCGGTCAATACCTCGCCAATCATGGTATAATATGGGCGTAACGCTAGTCCAAATTTTCCGCGGCGCCATCGGCTGAAAACTAAACCGAGATGGAATCTCCCAGTCTGAACCGGTTTCAACCGGTTACGAGTTAGTTTCTTGAGAGAGGAGAGGAGGCGCAGGCACACCATCTCCATACCGCCCCGCTGCAAAATAATTGAAGTAAAAAACTAATTTGTGAATCAATGTTTATCTTGTTACGTAAAATGTATCGTATTGTCATGTTTCTGAGCTTGCCGTGATTGTAGTTTTGGAATCAACACCAGTGGTTCTTAGCAGCTTATCACTATCAGTCATCACTCATTGCTGGAATTGGATATAGTCAACGTTGCAGGAATAGGACCTCTTTTTCAAATCTACAGTGATCTAAATAACTACATTGTAGTTTCTTTGACAGTCAATCATTTCAATCAGAGGCTTGGACTTTAGGTAGGTAAAACTTAGGTTGAAATGCCATGCTGTGATTATTTTGGTGATTCATTTTATTTGCTCTACAGGTTAAACTTAGCCAAACAGATATTCTTTACTATTGGATATGGAATTGCTACTTGGTGTGTAAATTACATAATGAATGCTGTATACAAGAAGCTACCGATAGCTGGCTAACTAGCATATAGCATAAAGCTAACTCCGTGATGGATTAGCCAACCAGCAAGAGGCGCAACTGCATCCCTACGGAATGTATAATCGATTGCGTATTTTATATGGGTGCTGTTGCTGATAGTCAGGGAGACGAGTGTGTTTTCTATCGCTGCAACAGTATTCATGTGCGTGTTTGGAAGCTGATGTCAATTTACTGTTAGGCAGTACTTCTTATACCACAAACTTTCTCAGCGGAATGCCTTACGATGGCGATGTAATACAGAGAAAGACAAGACAAGACGTAAGCAATAACCTTATTTTTGGTGCCATGCCAGGTTAGAACTGCTACTACGCTGTTTTGTAATCTACATTGTGTAGGAACCGCGCGCCCTCCGTCCATTGCTTGTTGGTGGGAGTGGTTGGAGCGTTGCCTGGTTGTCAGGGTGATGGTTGTAACCGGTAGTGGTAATTACTTCTGAACTGGCTTGGCAAATGTGTGCACCAGGCAACACGATCACATATGATTGACGGAAAGGCTATTTGTTTACTCAATGTTAACAATGTCAACACAATGTTTAAATACTATTTGCGTTAGTCATATTCAATGCATATCGCCTACCCATTGACAGACGAAGTTGATGTGACCCCCCCCTCCCAGTGTCTTTACAGTTGTAAACAATGTGACGTAGCCTGGTATTTCAGCCACGTGGTTATATTAGTCGCAGGCTATGGATAGTATATATTTGACATAATGTGTGCAATTTGCGAAGGAACACCATTTCTTTTGCTCAGTGTTTGGTTATATTTTTATAAGGAACGTTTGTCTACGTAATAACACACTATATTAGGCTTGCACAACTGTGTGTGTGGGTGTGGGGGGGGTTGAATTGTTTTTAAACTAATTTGTTGATTTTAATTGTTTTCTGTACTCTAATTACCCTGCTTTGTTCCTGTCCTTGCAGAGCTCTATGCCAGCAATTATGACAATGTTAGCTGACCATGCAGCACAGCAGCTGCTGGACTTCAACCAGAAACTCGATATCAATCTGCTGGATAATGTGGTGAACTGTTTATACCATGGTGTGGGACCACAGGTAGGTAGTGGATACAAAAAGTGTGCTATGTTGATGAGCTGCATTAATAAATTGTCAAAAATATCTTTTGAATGAAATTGTTAATTGTCTGTGGGTAACAGTTGACTATAATAAATGCCAATCCTGTATGCTACATTAATTAGTGGAAAGACATTGTGGAAATTGACAGTTCAATTTAGCTAACAATGTAACTCCTTAAACACACTGCCAGAGATTTTTCACATTGTGTATTATTATGGTAAATGTACCTTTCGTATCACAATCTATATTACTCCTAAATTTACCAGCTGTACCAGGTGTCATGTTAATCCTGATCAAAACCCATGCCTAAAGTGAGTTGAAGACAATGTCGAGGGGTGTAATGGTTCACCAAATTCATGGTTCAGTTCAGACAGATTTTTTTGAACATTTGTATTTTTTTCTGGATTTAATACATTCACTCTATAGATGTTTAATTTCTTTCTTTATTTTTTGTGTATTTGACTAGATATCACACTAAGCGCACCAGCTTCTCAACAAAACAAATGCTCTGTGTGCCACACAAATGTGCTGTATGTTATTCTAACATAGCACCAGCCCAGCTATATAAGCAAAGAGCAGAGGAGGTTGGATTATAACACACAGAGAGAGTGTTTACAGTATGTCGTTCTCTGTTTAGGACTAGGGATGTGCGCAATTGGTCGGTTAAACGCTGCTACCATCGCTAGTTGGCACCATAAATACTAGTCTGATAAACGTATTTTTTATTTTATGTATTATTTAAAAAAAATGTAAGTAGTGGCTCATTCAATCTGCCTGCATCGATCTGCACTTAAAACACACAAACCAATCTGATGCTGCGAGTGGAGTTGAGAGCGCTTGCTTTCCATGTGTTCCTAGAGTGGCGAGAGAGTGTGGACAACTGTCAAGGCGGCAATACCTTGATGTGGCCACTAGCTCCACTTGCAGAAGATGACAACCGATCAAAAGACTATAGTCCTATTGTACAATTGCCTATTTGGCCTATTTGACACTTACTCTAACTGTACAATATTGTATTGAAAATATAGCCAGCCATCAGTATTTTCTGTCACAGAGTGGAGTTGAAAGACACAGCGCTTATACACGCACTTTCAACAGAATGAATAGGACAAAGCGATTGGGGAAACGGACAGGTAGATCTGACAATATACTAAGCTGAAATTGGTTTATTTAAATTATTAAACTACAGCTGTGTCTGTCTGTCTGTCTGTCTGTCTGTCTGTCTGTCTGTCTGTCTTTTGTGGCTCTAGGCTATTCTGGGGATAGCTACATGCTTTTTTTAAAATTTCAAAATATATAGTATAAAAAAAAAACATTTTTATACTTTACTCTCTGTAATAACACAAAACAGCTACAAACGTGTCTGTGGTCATGTCGGCTGTTTTTCTATACAAGCCCATATGCAAGTAACCTGACCTGCCATAAGAATTGTTGTCACAAGTACATCCGGGGAGCTGTACATTGAATCTGTTTGAATGGCAGGTGCTTTCAAAAAAACACTTTGCAGTTGATTGGATAAACCAGCTGGTCGTTTTTGCTGTCAGCACACCTAAACCACCAAATGTACTCGCCAAACTGAAAATCTACCCGCTTTTGGCGCTTGTCGGGTGTTAATCTTGGACCCTGGTTACACCCCTACTGTTTTTTATTAAGAATTTACAGTGCATCATTCACAAAGCTGTCTGTTTGGTTAGTGATTGTTGGTGAAATGCATTCATGAAGCAGAATGTCTACATTAGTGCACTTGTCTGTAACTGTTTGTTACAGACCTTTCAGTGTTATGTTTTCTTCTAATACTTTAATTACAGACCTTTCAGTGTTATGTTCTTTTCTAATACTGTAATTACTGCCTTATAGCAACGAATGGCACAAGAGGTGCTGACACACTTGAAAGAGCACCCAGATGCCTGGACCAGAGTTGACACCATTCTTGAGTTCTCCCAGAACATGAACACCAAGGTAAGATATAGCAGTGAAGGGACCCACATCTGTACATTGAGGAAGGTACTGCTAGACTTTGCCAATACTTGGTCATGGCATGGTTTGCTGAAACCTACTGGCTATACTGCATACTTTAGTTTAAAGCTGTGCAGTAAGTTAATACAATTTTAATTATGGCTGTGCGATTTAACCAACATTTCATATCCCAATATAGATAATTGTATATCCCAATAACGATGCTTATTACGATATAAAACGTTCTGTAAATTTGCTGAATAAATTGTTTGTCATCCAATGACCCCATCCCCTTTCCCACAGCTCCCAGGCTTGCGCTTATTCTCCACATATTGCATATGTGGACAGGAGCAGCCCCACCCTCTCTAAACCACATTGAGCTGAGGAGATTAATTCAGAATCCGTTACCCTGAATTAAAATAAACATATACAGGGCTCCAGACTGCGACCAATTAGTTGCAATTTGCGACCATTTTTGCAGACAGTGCAACAGTGCGACTTGCAAATATGTTTGTGTTGTTTTATTATTATTATTACGGCCACCGCACCATTGCTTCGTGAACTTTCAAATCAGTGGAGCTGTCCGGTTACTGCATTCAAATGAACGGTTGTCCGCTCTTTCTTCCTGTCTAACATTTGTATCACCGTACGGGTGGTGCTCCTTCTCACCATTCAGTTCTACTTTGGATAACTGAACTCCGTCTTTCAGCCTGGCAGCCATCACTACATTGAACACTCTCCATTTACACACAGTTAACTACCGGTATTCATTTAACTTGTTAAGTTGTGTAGGTTGCGAGTTGTTTTATCATTATGCTGTTAATTGCCAATTGTGTATTCGTACACATTTGTTTTTCTCGTCATTCAGTGTTTGTTCTTGTCTGTCTGCGCTTGTAATCACCTCGTTATGATGATAAACTAAAATAATTCATTTGAATAATGTGATTCAATAATATTTGCTAACGATAGCTATGCTAGCGGTAAATTTAGCAAACTCAGTGAGGGGTTTATGTTTATTATACTTTGAAGGGAATTAAATTGTTAGTTGTTCTGGTGGCTAAAATATTTTAAAGGTCATTGTTGTGCGGTCAAACATTTGATGCAAGACTTCAGACTATGATCTAACCTGGCAGGCCAGCGGCACCGTGCTATTAAGCATCAATGTGTCACATCTGGGCAAGTTTCCCTGTGAGATTTTCAATAACATAAATAAAAGGGAGACAAAAAGTACACTTTTTAGCAAACTTTTCAACAAAATCTAGTAGGCTATTTACAATGCCATCTGTAAGTAGTAGTGGGTCAAAGAGGCATTAGGCTATAAATTAATAAATGAAAGTACAGCAGAAGGTGCTGTAACCACACCCATCGCGTGTTCTACAGTAATCTCCTTACCGCGGTGTTGTGCCAAAGTATCCTCAGTCGAACATTGATTGGAAAATGCAGATGTGCATTTTACGAGTTGTGTTTTCACTTAATAATGTAATAACAATAAACAAATGTATGTATACTGGTAATAATAATTTGATTGGTTATAATATAGGGTGGTGTGAGCTCTCGTGGGCAAGAATCAGTTTCCAACAACTATTTTTTAGCAGATCACTTTTTGGCATGACACCTGCAAATGCCGCGAGATTGTCTTGTCAATCTAGCTGGATTGGATTGTGGTTTACATTTTCTTTTGGAAAGAGGATTGGACTACATAAAGACAATTGGAATATTTGACCGTTCAGGAATACAGAACCGCAGTCCGCACAAATACCCACACCCAACCTGCTACAGGTGCAGCCTGTTGAGCTCTCATATACGTTGCTACTGAAATTAAACTACAATTTTAAATTAACATTTTAGCTCAAAACTAGATTAGAGCTACTGAGCCTTTTTATAGTTGTCAAAATACAATACAACGCGATGTATAGAATGCATGGGTTCTCATTCATGGAATTAACCCTCATCACTACAGTGTTGGATTATGGCAAAAAGTCTATTGCCTTCGCTTCTTTACTGAAACGAAACAGTGGAATAATATCACACTTTATTTAGAAACATAAATGCATGTGTGTGTGTCATTTTGCTGAGAAATTACAAGACGCACACAGATAATGTGTCGTCTTTGTGGGTGGGTTAGGCATGAGGCAGCAGTTACCTTTCTTGTCGGTGGCTTTCACAAAGCCTATCTGACGTGTGTCAATAATGTATCCTAGGGCTGTCGCGGTGAAGCAAATGTACTGGCGGTATCTGCGGTATTATCGCCATTTTTCTGTTTTTGTTTTGAAGGGTCAAGTTAGTTGAGCAGAGCTTCCGAAATAGTTTGTTTATAGACGATGTGATCTCAGTCCGTGGTGAGACAATTGTGCAACATCATATGCTTTCTGCCAGTTTAGTAGGCCTACTGGTAATCACGTGTAACTTTGTCCGGCAGATGTTGGGCCAAAATATCATCTGGAAAATATGACTAATTAATTATTAAATTAAGCATATTAAATAAAGCATATTAAATAGCTCAGGATCAAAAGCCCATGGCGCACCAAGCATAGCCTAAGGTACACTGCCTTGATTTAGGTAGCATGTAGACAGAAAGAAGTGATGGCACAGTTTCTGTTTAACAACCCGAAAGATTAGGGAGAGAATCCGCCACTGCTGAACTGTGATTAAGCAGCATATGAGAATACATTACAGAATTCAATATTTCTCGCCTTTTCCCTGGTCTGAATAAGTCGCTAAATTTGTTGCTAGTCGCTTTTTAGAAATAAAGTCGCTAAGAGTGTCTGAAAAGTTGCAAAATCTATCGACAAAGTCTCTAAGTTGGCAACACTACAGCACTTTACTACAGTTTAGTAGCGTAACGTCTGAGTGTCATAATTACATACACTCCCAAAGGCTACAACCACGGATGTATTATAAGAAGATAAAACTGGCTAATATGGGGCTGGGGGAATTTGTGCTTAGATAGCGCACATGCCCTAGATCAGACATCATATTCGATGGGCTAGCCTCATGAGAAAAATTGCGGTTTGCAGTACCGGTGGTTGTTTTCCACGGCCTGCGGTTGGGTTAGCAACACAGCGGTATTGCGGATATCGCGACAGCCCTAATATATCCATGATGTCCGCCAAGGTATGAAAACTGTGTAAAACTGCCAGGGTTTTTTTAACTCAGTCTCTGGCCGCTGTCTGTTTTGCCATCGCAGTAAATGTGGTTCCAAACTGTTAGTCTGCTTGCATTGTGTAGCAATGAAGCTACAGTGTCAAAATTATTCAGTTTTAAAAAGGTGTCTATTTTAAACATGAATATAGCAGCAAACCATTACTATTCTATGCTAGGATATAGTGGAATATTGTCCTTAGCAGGGTGTTGTAACGTAATCCGATCTAATATCGTTTTTTTTTTGTTTAGCCTACCTAGTGCTGGCGCTACAGCAAAGCACACGTGTGGGCGGCAACAAGAACGATATTCTTGTTTGGCTGAGAAGCTGGTGCTAGTCTATATGACTTACTGTGCCTAACGTTTGTGCTGGTGCACATATTTTCAGTAACGAGCACCAGTGCTACTAGTGGAAAAATATATTCTGGAGCCCTGATATAGTCTCTGCAACAATTTGCTGGGACTTTATGATCGTTTACTGCATAACGTGACTTGACCATGACACTCATTGTGTTGAGAAACATGTGTAGTTCTTTAATATAACTCATCTGAAAGATTGGGTATTCTGGGTACTTGCCAGACATAGAAACAAAATACAGCGGTAGGAAATGTAATATAGATACGTCCTGGTTCGGCTATGTCCCGAACATTATATCAGTGTGTTTTGCCAGGTAGCATAGCTAGCACGTTTTATTTACTTTGCAGCAGTAGCACCGATGCACCATGCAAAGTACAACTTGTAGGCTAGCAGGTTAAACTTAATCGATCGTAAGTAGGAATCTTCCTCACCAATGTTTCTATGATCAGGAGCCGCTACTCCAAGCTCTCTGCTCCACTGTGGGCAGGGCTCACTCGACACATACGCAAGCACACACAGAGCTCAGTGAGAGATAGACAGTGGTGGAGCGCTGATAAAAAATGCACGTTATTGGAAATGCAATGAAAGCCTTGCCAGTAAAAAGCCAACAAGTGTAATCCGCGCAAAATACGGGCAGACTCTAAATGACAAACATTTTTGTGATTTGTGTGAACAACAATATTAGTGGAAGCATAATATGAGATGTTTTTTCTATCGTTTGTGTGTCTGTCTGTCTGTCAGTCATAATGCAAAGCCCTAATTTGTGTGTGTGTGTGTGTGGGGGGGGGGGGATATAATTGTGCCAATGTTGGTACCATGAGTTACCCTTTTGAGCTGTGCACAATGTCTTCTTTTTGTTGAATTATATTGAATCCTTTTAGTTGAATCTGAAAATATCAGATACATAGTGGACTTTGCTATACAACTCCTGGTGACCCCATGTGTTATCTGAACCTTAAATAGTAATTTCAGTGCCATGCTATCAAAAGACAATGTATTCCTGCTGTTGTATACAACAGTCCAACTTGTTTGTATAGTACTGTAGATAAAAAAATGTAAGAAAACTATTAAATCCATTTATACCCCTTTTACACCCACAAACGGCATCAGCAAAGGTGGCTTTGAACGTTTGTGCAACTGACATTGGACCATTCAAAACCAACTACGGTCATTTATACCTGGTCAACTTTGTTCCCACCAGACCCTTGTCTGCAATTTTGTACGATGTGTGAATATTTTGGATTGAGTGTTCAATAAGATGATGGGGGCAAGAAATCAAGCCATGTTTGGTGGTTAGTACATTGGGATTTTGTCCCCTTAAGAATAAAGATGTGAGCCACCCTATGAAGATAGGTAAGAGATAATGAAAATGTATTTATACAGACCTTCTCTAGGTTCCTCCACTGGTTCTTGGATCTCCAGAGGAACTGGCCATGTGTTTTTCTTTCATACAGTGGGCTCACTGTACTGTTGCATCCCTACTATGTAATGAATAATGCTCAAACAGCAGCCCCATATTACACTGTTTCTTCCTGCCAGCTTTTAGCCTTTAGACTTTCCTACAGTGACGCTTGTCGGTGGTTTGGTGCTAAAGGGTATTACACGCCTCTTCCTCTACCTATGAGAACATGTAGTTTTAAGTGTCTTGTCCTTGATTGTGCATTTACCTTGCATTAACAAAACTTGTATACAGTATTTGGCATATTTTGTATGTGGTTAATGTGTTACGTAATATTACTACTAGGGCTGGGAGCGTTATTCTGTTAATCTTTGCGATTAAACGCACTAAAAATATATAACACAATTGACGCAGAACTTTTTCTCTCTCCTTTTATTTACTTCCTGTGGTGGCAAATGAGCATGCTTACTGAGACAAACGATCATGCACGATAACGGTAGAGTTTTACAAGGAGAGTTTTCATTTCAAGTTTCCTGATGGCGCATCAGGACTAAAGTCCTGATACCGGCAGTGGTCCGGTATGTAGGCCTACATTATAGCCAGGTGGTATTGATGCGACTAGCGAGGTTACAGGATAGAATGTTGTACCGTAATCGATTCTATCTCTGTAGTGTGCCGCCCGTCCGCCATGTGGTCCCGACTCTGTGTGTTACTTTCCAGACTTCTGATCCAAACCATGGTAACGTTTATTAAGTTGCCAGTCACAAAAAAAACATCAGTCAAACTATCTCTTTTCCGTCTCTTTCTCCCGCCACGCTAGTTGGTTCAATCACATGCAAATCCGCGTTGCCGCTTAATGTGCAGACGTTTCCGTCCCACGTCGCTCTACGTGACGACGTCACAGCTACCTTAGCTCTCTCCCTAAATACCTGCAGCAGATGTAACACCTGCTTGCATTGTGTATATATTCCCATTCATCCATCCATCCATCTTCTCCCGCTTATCCGGAGTCGGGTCGCGGAAGCAGCAGCTCCAGCAAGGGACCCCAAACTTTCCTTTCCCGTGCCACATTATCAAGCTCTGACTGGGAGATCCCGAGATGTTCCCAGGCCAGTGTGGCGATATAATCTCTCCACCTAGTCCTGGGTCTTTCCCGAGGCCTCCTCCCAACCGGACATGCCTGGAACACCTCCCAAGGGAGGCGCCCAGGGGGCATCCATACTAGATGCCCGTACCACCTCAACTTGCTTTTTTCAAGGAGCAGTGGCTCTATTCACTCCTCACAAATAGCGCAGCTTCTCACCCTATCTCTAAGGGAGATGCCAGCCACCCTTCTGAGAAAACTAATTTTGGCCGCTTGTACCTGTGATCTTGTTCTTTCGGTCACCCTTCATGACCATAGGTGAGGGTGGGAACAAAAATGTTGCCGAGCTTTGCCTTCCGGCTAAGCTCTCTTTTCGTCATAACGGTGCAGTAAAGTGATTGCAATACCGCTCCCGCTGCTACGATTCTCCGGCCAATCTCCCGCTCCAATGTCCCCTCACTCGCAAACAAGATCCTGACATACTTGAACTTCTTCACTTGGGGTAAGGACTCATTCCCTTCCCGGAGTAGACACTCCATCAGTTTCCTGAAAACCATGGCCTCAGATTTTGCTGTGCTAATCATCATCCCAGCCGCTTCACACTCAGATGCGAACCGATCTACTGAGTGCTGGAGGTCACAGACTGATGATGCCATCAGGACCACATCTGCAAAAAGCAGCGATAAGATCCCCAGGTCTCTGAACAGCAAACCCTCCCCACCACGACTATGCCTTGGTATCCTGTCCATGAATATCACAAACAGGACCAACCCCCCCCCTTCCCGAAACGAGTCCGACTTACTGCCGAGAATCCATACACAGCTCATGCTTTGGGCATACAGGGATTGGATTGTCCTTTTAAAGGGGTGCCCTCACCCCATATTCCTGCAGCACCTTCTACAGTATCTCCCGACAACAAAATATAGGTAGACCGGAAGGGCACACTCCCAGGCCCCCTACAGGATCCTTGCGAGAGTAAAGAGCTGGTCCGTTGTTCCACGACAATGATCGAATCCACATTGTTGTTCTTTAATCTGAGGTTCGACAAACTCTCCTCTCCAGCACCTTGGAGTAGACTTTACCAGGGAGGCTGAGTAGTGTGATACCCCTGTAATTGGCACAAACTCGCTGGTCCCCCTTTTTGAAGAGGGGAACCACAATATCCTCAATATCTTTCTCCCATTTGCCTCCTGTCTCTCTACACTGCATTTTTGTGCAAATTATATTTTGCAACGATTTTCACTGAACAAACCACCCAATGAAAACAGTATTTTTTTTCTCCCCCAGAAATAAAAAAAACAACTCAAAAGTACTGTTCCAAATTATTATGCGCAACAGAGTTGCAGAACATTTTATAGGTTGTAAAGAACTGAAAATGGTAATTTGTTGAACTTGCAGCATTAGGTCATATTTACTGAAATCAAAAGCTATATCAATCAAACACATCTTAACAGGGCAAGTTACATGTTAACATAGGACCCCTTCTTTGATCTCACCTTCACAATTCTTGCATCCATTGAACTTGTGAGTTTATGGAGAGTTTCTGCTTGAATTTCTTTGCTTCCTCCAAAGGTTCCCAATAGGGTTGAGGTCAGGGCAGATGGGGGCCACACCATGAGCGTCTCTTCTTTTATGCCAATACCAGCCAATGGTACAGAGGTATTCTTTGCAGCATGAGATGGTGCATTGTCATGCATGAAGATGATTTTGCTACGGAAGACACGGTTCTTTTTGTACCATGGAAGAAAGTGGTCAGTCAGAAACTCTATATACTTTGTTGAGGTTATTTTCACACCTTCCGGAACCCTAATTAAAATACCTGTTTGCTGCTTTGTAATGTAATCCCATTAATTTGTCTGGCAGTAACCTCCCTCATTATGCCTTTATGTGCACAAACCCGTCTGTGCTCTGCATCAGCCACACATCTCTTTACAGTAAGATGATCACTCTTAAGTTTTGTGAAATATCTATGTTTTTATAACTTGTCCAAGGCATTGCAATATTTTATGCTTTTCAGCAGCAGAGAGATCCTTTATCTTTCCCATATTGCTTGAAACCTCTGGCCTGCTTAATAATTTGAAACAAATTTAAACATTGAGAAAATGTACTATTAAATGTACTATTTTCATTGGGTTGTTCAATGAAATTTGACTTATAACCTAACGGTTGATGACTTGAAAATGATACTGACCATCGTTTGCATCGACTATTTAGGAAAATCTGTGTAAAATATAATTTGCATAATAGTTTGGAATGCAGTGTGTACTGTCCATAAAAGAACATAAAGCAAAACAAAAAAGTGCCATTAATCCACGACTACCAGCCCTAATTACTACAATATGGAGTAGTGTAACTGGTAGTCTTTGAAATTCAGTAATATTATTAATTTCTTTAATTAACGTGCGATACTGGTCACAGTCCGTGAATTCAAAGATCGATATGTTGAGACTGGGACACCACAACAAGCTAGATCACACCTGCTAATATTTGCAAATAGCGAACATAAATGTAGAAAAACCTAAAGTGTAGACTACATAACAAAAGTGCAAACATGGTCAGAGAGATTAGTGTGTTTCAGAGGGTGGGTGGGGGAGGGGAGAGACGTAATTTAGATACACTAATAGTTGTTAAATCACAAATATTCACCCAAACACATAACATGTTGGAAACATGCAGTGCCGCGCGAGAGCACAAGCTGGTTGCAGAGCGAGCAGCCAGTGCTTTGCTCAAAGGGCAAACCCATTGTTTAGCAGCGCAATCTATATGGGTTTCAAATGGTTTCAGAGTGCAGCGGTGCCATTATTGCGTTGAGGCAATGACACACATAAGACACAGGGTCGTTTGCCCATGCTCCCCTCTGCCTCTGTGTTGGGTTACCAGTTGCATGACACATTCAACACATTAATTGAGAAACATTGAAATCGGGAGAATTACGGGAGAATTTTCCAGTCAGGAGCACAGCGGGAGCCAGGGTTAAAAATGGGGAGACTCCCACGTATATCGAGAGGGTTGACAGGTATGAGCTAGATTGCTATGTTTAGCCCGACTTATCGTAGCAGAAACAAATATCCTTGGGAGGAATTAAGGAAGAGATGAGAGTGAGTCTTGGATTTGCTTTTACTAATTGAGATTACAAATTCAGGCCGTTGCACACTTATTATATTGTCCTTCCTAGGCCTGTCACGATAATTATTACCTCGACTTATCATGAGATGTATGGACTTAACCGCCATAATTTTTCAGAGCGCGATACGTGTATTTACACGCGTGTTGCTGACATAAAGCAGTAAAGCCATGTTGCGCTGCTCTTGTCTGACTGATCACAGGCAGTGCCACACACACACACACACACACACACACAGACACACAGAGCAGACAGCTACTGATAATAGATATTTTCTCTGACTGTATAATTCTTCCACATGTTATGAAGAATAAATGCGAAAATACGGCATTTGTTTTTGTTCGAGGTAATTCTCGGCAAACACACATTTACGTTGGAGGAAGGGTGACAAACCCACATACTGTAACGATCTCCCAAACATATGAACTTTCATTCTAAAATACCATGAAGTTTCTGCTCCTTATCAGAACGTAATTCACAGCCAGTCTATCGCGACAGTTGTGTTGTGCATGCTACAAGACAAGTGTGTTTCTTGTCTGCCCTTAAAATTACAATGTCGTTTATTGCAATGTTATCGTGACGGGCCTTCCTGATGTTAGCGGCTAACAGGAAGACAGAAAATCTCACTGCATTATACATCCCTGTCAATGTTACTGTATATGAAACACTGCAACGAACAGAGTGCGAAAGAGTGAATCATGAGCATCTCCTCTGTGGGGAGGGAGGGAGTGAGGAGAGTGAGATGGAGAGATAGAGGACAGTTCTCTCTGTCCTCCGTAGAAGGCTTCTTGTGAATCTGTCAGTGTTCTGCTGTACATGTGTATACAGTACGCTATGACTATTGCATTGCCATTATTGAGCGCCACCAAATAATGTAGCCTGTCAACGTGGAAATCCCAGTCAATTGTAGGCTATGATCAGCTCTGTCTGAGTGTGTCCTGTTACATGCTGTTCTATACACACTCCACAGCGTCAGGCTGTAGGCTATAGGACTGTACTTTCTTAGCTGTTCTCAGTTTTTTGGTTGATTACCTAATCTTCTAGTCTATGCCAATTAGTATCATGCCAAAAACTTCACATCGAACAGCTTAAGCCTTTTCGTTTGTAACTTTTCAAATTATGCAAACCTATCAGCCTGACAGTTTATAATAAATTAGACTTTAGGCTATTTGTGTGCATTGTATTTATGTGTACTTTACATTAAAATGCTTAGCATACAATACGTGCCATATTAGTTCCCCGTATGAGATTATTATTATTATTATTAAAAGTAATTAGGGCTGTCCCGAATACCATTTTACAGACTACGAATTAGTGCTGGGACTATTTGGCAACGTAACCGACATCACCGGGTTACGTAAATACTAACTATATAGTCACTTTGCAAAAAGTACCATTTACCTAACAATATACCTAGAAACTGTATACTCAGATCTGACTAAACAGTCTCATTAATGGTCTATGAGAGGCAGCAATGCACTGTGAACGCGCCCAGTCTTCCTGAAACCAAAAGACGACCAATGTGAGTAGCCTACCTTCCCTAACCACATCCACCGCCTCTGTAGATCAACTTGGCCTGGCTAAAAAAGCCGCGGCACGGTAAATACCAGAGCAGCAGCAGCAGCCAACAATATTAGCACTCGGCTAGATGCAGCGAGTGACTAAAGCGTCAATGAAAACATTGCATAACGCAGTGAATGCGATACACGCGAACACGGTTTAATTGAAGCGGCACAAATTAGCGTAGCTGTTTTCGCTTCGTGTCCATTGTACGCCACATGTGCAAACACCAAGCATGCAGCTCCACTGATCTGCTGTGTTCGAGCACTGTAACTGCCTTGTTAAAAGCACTGCATGCTAAAACACCGGCAGACACTTTCCTTTTATGTCTTGTGCATTTGTAGACCATAAGCAATATAGCCTTATGATCAAACATTTAGCTTGGTTTTTGCCCCCTTGATCTACAATCTCATCGATCTGAGAGTGTTGTCAAACGTTAACTTGTAGGCCATATTACTTGTGTGTTGTCATAGAGGTCTGATTCTACAGTATAACTGAACTGTCCTCAAACAGCCTAACATAAGAGTCTGAAGGGAGAGAAGGAGAGGGGGGAGATCATGCATCTGCTTTGGTGGGTGTGTTAGATTTGATTTAGAATGCACTAGTTTGAGTCCTGTTAGTTGTTACTCAAATTACTGTAAGATGATTTTGTTGGACTGCTTAGCTTGAGGTTGCACACTGTTTTGGTTTTCCTGAAATATATTTGAATTTCACTTTATTTTGTTGTTTGCTAAATGTATAATGCACGTTATTCCCTTTTCACAAGCTCTTGCAGATTTAATGTTAAAGACTGTTAGAGGTTTTACTAGGGCTGTCCCGAATACCATTTTACAGGTTTCGAATACTTGATTGTATTTCTGAACGAGTATTCGAAAACTAAAAAAAAATAAAACATTAAAAACACTCAACTATAATTAAGTATAACAGAAGTAATCTTTGATTCTTAGCTTCAGTGAGCACGCATGTAAACATAGCCATGCACTTTAACACGTCAATTGAGTCAGTCAGAGCTGTCAAATAGCATATACCTCTTGTATTAGCCAATAAGAGTGTGTGTTGAATGAAAAGCCGCTCTCTTCTTACAAACCGAGCCAATTGCAATCAAATGTGTTGATGACACATTGTAGGGCAGGCAATTACATGTCAACATGTGGGTTTATATGGCGACAGTAGGGATTAATGGGAAAACGTGCATGCATAATGTGAGAAAACGAATACTCTAATCCCAATATTTAAATTGAATACATACCCAACAAACGAATACCCGAATAATTGAATATTTGGGGCCAGCCCTAGATTTTACATTAATATATTTTTACCAGTTAAAGATTTAGTCAGTGATTGTAAGATAATATACTTTTTGTGAAGTTAAGCAAATATCTTATCATTGTCTGCTAGCTGCCTATTCTCTGTACATTCTGAAAACAATAATAGTGTTTCTACACTGCCCTGGCTTTGTGATAAGGAACCCAAAGTGGTGCAGACTCCCAACACTAAATGTTACCAATGTGGGAAACACAGCTTCTGAGGGAGCACCCTGTCATTGAAAGGATCTTTAGATTAGGGATAATGTAGTTATTCTATTAATAAAAAAAATAATCGTTACATTAATCTCCAAACAATAATTGATGGTATTTCCAAATGAGTATTCAAATACTCGTTATCAAACACCATTACAAACACTCAATTATAATTAATCTTTCATAAGAGGGCGTCAGGACTGTTGGCGGGTTTTCAATAGCATGTAACTAACTACAACAGCAAGTAATAAACTCTTTTTAAAAATTTGAGTCAACTACTCACCTATGTAGACTCAAATATTAGCCAATAAGAGTGTGTGTTGAATGAATAGCTTCGCTCTTTTCTTTCAGACAGCACTAATTGCAATCGATTGAGTTGATGACCAAGTGTAGGGCAGGCAATTACATTTGTAACATGTGGGTTTATACAGACTATAGGGATTAATGGGAAATCATGCATGCATAATGTTAAAAAACTAAACTCAAATCCCAATATTTAAAATCTGATACATACCCAACGAACGAATAACCAAATAATCAAGTCCAGCCCTATAAGTAATATATTACTTTGTATCAATCACACTACTTCTGCTGAACAGTAATAAGTGCAGGCTGAGGCAGGAGCAGAAGAGACTGACTGAGCCACTACTAACTACAAAAAAATGAATAGGTTTAACTGATTAGTATTTATGGTTCCGACTAGCAATGGTCCCACCGTTTAACCGACTAGTCGCGCACATCCCTAATGGCTATAAACAATACTTTTACACAATCTTGTAATAATTGGGCCTATTGATCCCATCCCTTAATTCTAGGGCAATGTGTTTTAAATAGAAAGAATCTCTCAAGTCAAGTATAAAATTGTACATCTTAGATTTCCTCAAAGTGATGGTCATAATGTATCTGGCTGCTTTACTCTTAACACCTGACATTGACTACTACTATCTGAGTTAATCAACATTATTTGTAGTAGTTCCATATTCATAACTAAGGGGGTAATTAGAGGAAAGAACAAAGAAAGAGAGAGAACCTTGAATTCAACATTTGCATTTGTTTTGTTTTCATAAAGTGCATATTTTAAAAGCACTTAAAATAATTGGCTTTTTTTTTTCTTAACAGCCATAATGATATGTAAAGAAATGTAATGAATTCAAGTTGTGACTATTTGATATTAATCACAATGTCCCATTATGTTTATGGCTTGTAATAGGAAGAAAAGGGGTGTGTCATCCTGTGCACCTTGACACAGCTAGGCTTTGACGGCAGGCCTCCACAAGGTCTACCCTTTTTTAAATTCCCTTTGACTGAATTCTGTTCATCCGTTTCTGTTGCATCTGTTACACTGGACAGAGGGAGGGTGCAGGCTGCAGCCACTAGGCTCAGTTATAGAGTCCTTATACTGAAGACTTCTATTTCACCTGTTGGGATCATGACTACATCTTTCTCCCCCATTCCTCCACTTTGCTCTCACATCTTTCAAGATCTTTTTTTAGATTTACTCTTGGTAGCGAAGAAAATTGTCAAGGCCTTTGTCATTTTTTTCCAAGCCACTAAATCATTTCCTGTTATTTAAAATTTTGTGTGGCAGTCAAGGTAAATCAAATGTAAGTATTTGCAAGGCTACACGTGGCTGTGCAAGATAAGCAATTTCACCTTTAATCTTCCCAGAATCTATTTTCTGCTGCACATTATTAGCCTTTAGCTTTAAACACCATCTGTTGCATTTCATTCTTCTTTTTGAGTCATTTAATTCCTGCATTGATGATCCCTACAGCTGAAACAAAAAAATAAAAATGTAACTAGATTAACAAATGCACTAACTTGCAAAAGCCACCTTTTGTGTTTATCCTTGACTGTAGAATATCCAGGAATTAATATAGGGCTTAATCTGTGGTTGGTCTTGCTGTTCCTTATGAGACACACCAGTAAAAGGGGACAACATTATCTGGAATATCCCTGCCATGTGTCTAGCTGATTTAGATGATTTTAACTGAACTTTCACCTGTGTTTTGAGTACAATGCAAATTGAGTCTGTTGCTTTTTCATTTATTTTGTTCTCTTTTGCTACGTAATATTTGAGAAGGGCCCGTTATATTATTTATTTGGTACTTCAATTCAGCCTTGAAGTCTAAGCAGGTCGACTGTTGTTATTGCTGCTGTCTTTTGCTTTCTGGTGTGATGCTGGGAGAAACAGCAGGACTTCTGCAGTTTTCCATCTTATTGGTTGTAGAGATCTAAAATTGAACTGAAAGTGAAGGTTTTGCAATCTGCATGCAAGATGTGGTTCAGGACAGTTATTTCAGGATTGTCCAATCCATAGTCAGATTGTTATAGGTTTGTTTTAAAAATGCACAAAGCGTTTTTTTTTTGTTAACACTGTTGTAAAAGCCCTCTACTAACACTGATCTCTACTTGCATGTTACAGTACTATGCTCTTCAGATTCTGGAAACTGTTATCAAAACTAGATGGAAGATTTTGCCAAGGAATCAATGTGAAGGTAAGTTTTCTTAAATAATTGCACAAAGCTTAAGTTGTGCTTGTGGTACTGCTATCCTTAGCTATTGTTGTCGTTTCTGGCTAGTATGCCCTCACAAAGCATGCTGGCAGGTTAGGTTTTATATAACCACTGCAGAATTGTTGCATTCTGCACGGTGGTCCTTTTCTTTTAAGAGAAACAACAAACGGTGCTGTCAGGTTTCAAACCATTCCAGGTGTCGTTACTCATTGTTGGAAGCAGAGGAATGCTGGTTAGACACATAACAATGCTGGTTTATTTGTTGACCCTCGCTTGTTTACAAATTACATTTTTGGAAAAATTGTAGACCTGCCTTTTAATTAAAAGTATACCGTAATTTCCCAGCTATTAACCATGGATAATACATTGATTTTGCAAACTGTTTGCAGCTCTGCGGCTATTACTCGGGTGCGGTTTATACACAGGGTTAAAGTATTTCTTCTCTCATTGGGCTATTTTTATAATTATTTTTAAGGTAATCCGGGGATATTATGCTATGGTAGTAGGACAGTTTGACAAGGTTGAGAGGGCTTCATATGGGAATTGGCATCCCACTCTCCATCCTGCCCACCTCATGTGAAAGGCAAATCTAGTGCAGTCACGGAAGCGATGCGTCTGCTTTTGATGTAACCATAAGAACATAACAGTAAACAAACCATGTAGATCTACTAAAGTATATATGTTTTAACAGTGTCTACATAAACCTAGCCTACTTCATTTATGAATTATGACAACATGTGGTGAATATGATATGCATGCAATTTGTGCATTTTCTTGCAACCTTTTTAAGAATAATACCAACTTTAGGCTATGTCAAATTAACATGTCAGCCTGTTTCGCGTATTTTGTGTGGTATGGTCTGGTAGGCTATGGTAAAAGCTTATGAAACATGATTGATAATTTAATGAAAATCCGCCGCGCCACCACCTCAAAAGTTTATATATTATATCCGATTGTATCTCGGGCGGCCATGTGTTCGCACTCAAAATATTTGGGCCACAAACAAAGCTAATATTACTACAAAGCATACAGTAAGCTACTTACTTACTACATACTTTTTGTAGGCTAAATTTCAATAAGCAGATATAGAAAAAAGTTCTGATTATTCCAGGTATCCACCCTCAATGTCCAACCATTTACAGTCTTGCCGGCTTTGGATCGGTGAGAGTATAGACTACAGTCTGTGGGGCAACATGTACAACATTAAATTAAATCCAATGAAAGCTGTCCAGCTGTTATATTACATTTTATATAATGCAGCCCAGTCGATTTGAGAGATGCACGGAGAAACCTTACTCCGTGCATCTCTTACATTGAATCTTACATTTTTTTAACGGACTCTACACGCCAAACACATGATTAACTTTAATCTTAATAGTGATCTGGCGAGATTATGCAGCCTTCTCTAAGGTCGCAAACTGAAATGAATTTAGAAATAAATTATGAACAGAAAAGGAACATCATTTTGTGTTTTTTCTTTATTTTGTATTACCTACTGACTAATGGATATGCCAACTGGCCACTGCTAGCAACCTGAACTGAACAAAAATATTAATAATAAATAAAGAACAGATAAGAAAAGTTTTTTTTGAGTGAAATCCAGGTAAATCCCTCTGGCAGTATATAGACTTTGAGTAGGAAGCTGCACAAAATACACATAACTTGAGCATGTTCACATATCTCCTGCAAGCACTGATATATTATATATATTAATAACAGTTTTTTTTTTTTTTTTGCCATGCCGTTTGTTGGCGATTTGGCTTGTTAATAACACAGTAGCAAACAATAGTAACTATTTATGTAGCCTAGCTAGCACATACCATATTGAAGTGGTTGGTGTCGGACCTTTTTTCTTTTTTTTTACATAGAAATGCCTCCAACCCGATGACGTAACTTTGAATAAACTGTGGTTAATACACGGGTGCGGTTAATAGACAAGTTTATTTCTAAAAATGACATAAAATACTGACCTTTGGTTAATATACGGTGCGGTTAATAGTCGGGAAATTACTGTATTTTCCATGTAAAGATACAATATAGTAACCTGACATGCCACACGGAAGTCCATCTGAAAAGCCATCCATCAAAACTGTTTTAACTTTAAAAAAAATACTTCTTCAGTTGATTGACTGAACCTGTCTGTCAGTATAGTTTTCAAGTAGCTTTCGCTGTTGTCACAGCTAAATCACGCAGTATCTATAAGTACGACACTGATTGGTATGTTCGGTATTTACTAGGTCACATAGGTCTATATAGAGGAGTACTGTATATCCTAAGCAGATCATGAATTGATGCTGGTGTGTTTAGTGTGACATCTAATGGCAGAAGGTCATATCAAACCACTTAAATTAGCCATGAAAAAACAAAACGTAAGTAATAGGCCTATGTGTATTTTGAAATATGTAGACTACCTAGCAATTCAATGGAATTAAATAAAGTCTCAAAAGGATATATCTTACATTTATGCAAAATACAAAATCTAAGGCTTTTCTGCCAGCCCATCCAACTGTAATCTATAACCTACTAATTTTGGGATTTAGGAACATTTGAATACCATTTGAAATACCAAATGCTGTGTTTGGCTTTACCAGAGACATTATATGGTGAAGGAGAGATCATCTGTTCTTTGAACGTTTCAGTATTAACATAAAGGGCAGTGGGCTCCTGGCCTAACCCCTGTGGCGTGCTGTCTCCCTGCAGGTGATCTCTGACCTCTCGTCTTCGGAGGCGGAGCCTGCTCCCGCCAAGATGCCACCGTACTTTCCCCCCGGACCCCTCCCGCCTAACATGCCACCCCCGCCTTTCTTGCCGCCGCCCCCCAACGTTAGCACGGCACCCCCGCTCCTCCCCCCGCCAAGTTAGTTCACCCCCCCACACACACACACACACACACACACACACACAATACACGCTCTACACACAATACACACTACTTCACATTGATGTCTCTGTGTCTCTAGGAATACCCATCACCGTCCCACCCCCAGGGTTCCCCCCTCCCCCCAGTGGCCCCCCTCCTCCTCTCATGCCCACCATGGATGGGTAAGACACACACGCACATTATCACATTCAATTCACAGCTTTTTTTTTTTTTTTTTTAGGGCTGAACCCAACTATTCATTTTGTTTTTCTTTGATTTTATTTTCATATACCGGTAGCCTAGGCTACTTTAAACTGTGTTCTGGACACAATTGTCCATCTGTCCTCCAGGGGCCGCACTTTCCAACAGATTTAAACTTTTTTTTTTAACTACCTTAAACAAATCACTTGCAGGAAACTTATAATAAATACATCAACATAAATAGTTTGATTTAATTGCATCGAAAAACATTGTCTACACAATTGTTAAGAATTATGTTTCATAATTACTTCAGTGTATTTTATTTTAATTAAATGTTTTGTAAGTCGATGGATAGGCAACAAAACTGCACTACACAGGTAAACCATTACAATTATTGATTATAAATAAGATGTAAAAAGACACCAAATATATAATTATATCAATACAAATAAATATTAATTAAAAATTAAATGATAAAGTAAAAGTTTCTGCCTGTATGGACTGATCCATCCCATTGCACTCTATTCAAATGTTCTCTCTGGGTCCATTCTCAAAGCCTGTTGGACAGTGGTCTGATTGGCTGGAAGTGTGAGACAACATACTCTGTAACAGTATTAATAAAATGTTTCACCCGTACATAATTTGATATCTGTGACGAGGTTTATGACTACTAAATCTCCGCTCTTTTAATGATGCCGACTTGTCAGACTCAGACCGCTCTCCTATGAATTGGCATGAACATTCATGTTTTCCGACACAGTGGGTCATAACATTGTTAATTTATGTTTTAAATTCCTATTGATATAATGAAATAGATGGTGTCTTATTACGTCTTATTTATGTGTGTTATACCTGTGCTGTGCCGTTTGTAAAGTTATGTCTATTGTTATTCTAAAAAAGATGTAACACAACTACTCTTTTTGGGGAATCTCAGACTGAAGAGGCACTTCAGGCTGAGATTTGACTTACAGGGGGCAGCCGACAACGTTTTATTACCTAACGCACAAAACATTTAAACTTTAAAAGGGAGGGAGTATAGTTGTGTTAAATGTGTACAGCCAAGGGTTCTTCATTTTATGGAAAAGACTACTACTTTCCCCACAAGGTCATAAGGTTTCACTGGGGGAGGTTTAATGTAATGTGTCCAAATATAGTCAGGAGGACATTAATACACACACACAGTGAGTGTGTCATGATCCACGTTGCTTTCTTTGTGTTCCTGCAGAGGCCACCCTGGAGGTTATGACGGGCGCCCTGTCCCGCCATACCCCTTCCCACAAGGTAGGGGGCAGCAGAGTAGCGTAAATACAACTCATTCACACGCAAGGCTTGGTGGAGCTGCTGACCCTGACTCCTCCTCTTTCTTCTTCTTCTTCCTCTTGGCCAGGTGCGTACCCTCCCCCCATGACTGGCAGTGTGGCCCCGCCCTGGCCGCCCATGATGGACCCCTCCAAGCCCTGGGAGTACTACCCCCGGAGGGAGGAGAAGAGGGAGGAGAAGAGGGAGCGGCCCCGGGAGAGGCCTCATGAGCGGGAGCGGGAGCGTGAGCGTGAGCACAGCCCCACCACCATTGGCTACACCAGGTGAGGCTCCACCCACTCACTGTGTGGGCCAATCAGGGACAACCTTCCTCTCTTTGTCTGTGTGTGTGTGTGTGTGTGTGTGTGTGTGTGTGTGTGTGTGTGTGTGTCACACTTTGATCTCAGTCCCACAAACCCTTGCCCCCCCCCCCCCCCCCCTTCTGTCGCTCGCAGTGATGAGGAGCGGTACCGTTACCGTGACTACGGCGAGCGTGGATACATGGAGCGGCACCGGGAGCGGGCGAGCCGGGAGAAGGAGGACCGGCACCGGGATAGGAGGCATCGGGAAAAGGAGGAGGGCCGCCACAAGTCCTCACGCAGGTTTGTCGCACGCACGCACGCACACAGACAGACACACACACACAGGGTTACCACTGGTCATGGAATATCGTGGAATTTTAAAGAGTACATTTCATACATGGAAAGTCAGGGAATTTGATAATTTTGTGGGTTAAATCGTGGAATATCAGGGAATTCTGTTTGCAGCATGTTTACATTCATCTAAATTAGTGTTTCTCAACGTGGGCGTTACCGCCCCCCAGGGAGCGTTGAGAGGACGAAGGGGGGCGCTGGAATCAATATTTAGGAAAGGGGGGCGCTGAACTTCTCTTCACGTGCGTGACTGAGAGCTTCCGGTATAGTGTAGTTAACACAATTTCTAGCCAGTGATCTCAGTCCGTAATGAGTTTAGTGCACCGATGTTCTGACTGTAGCTATGCAGTCAAGTTCGGCATGTATTTGATCAAAATGTCAGCTGGAAAATATGACTAATTAATTAAAAGCATATTAAATAGCGCAAGATCAAAAGCCTATGATGCGCCAACAACATACCTTGGCTTAGCATTGTTGTAGACAAGTTTTAATTTTGTTGATGAAATTATGACCAAAATATTTAGTCAACAATACTTTTTCCATGACAAAAACGAGACGTTAACTAGACAAAAATAGATCACTGATAATAAAAACTGACTAAATTGAAGCTGTATTTTCGTTGAGATGAAAATGTAGTAGTATAATTTCAATTTAAAAACTCTGCAAATGCACACTTAAAATGAAAAACTCTGCTTGCGTATGATTTAATGTAATTGGACACACAAGTGGGCAGCACAATGTAAAGGTCTGCTGGCGAGAATGTATTGTCACGATCGCATTAACATGACAGATTGATCAATTCCATTTGTTGGCCTTAAAAAGTAAACAAATGGCCTACTACTAGAAGCGCTAATCCAGATTCCTTAGTTAGGTAAGCAACAGGCCGTACCGGTATTAGACTTTTGCATTTGTTTAAAGATAGACAAAAATTTCACTAAAAACTATTGACTTTTCGTTGACGAAAACCTTTTCTATTTTTGTTGACTAAAACTACTAAGGATGAATATTATTAAAATGTGACTAAAACTATTAAGTATTTTCGTCTAAAGTCTAAGACAAAATCTAAAATTGCCAATACATCCACAGTGCGCTGCATGCTGCCCAAACAGAACAGAGTACAACCAAATTGTAGTAAAGTGCAGTAAAGCGTTACTTCAGAGTGTTGTGAATACATACATTGCCAACGGCTACAACGGGGCTGGGGGAATGTGCGCTCCAGTTGCGCATATTCCCTAGATGAAACCTCATATTCGATTGGCTAGCCTCATGAAAATAAATCAAATGTAAACATTGCGATAATGGCGGCTGCTTGCCAACCCATCGCGGTTGGGTTAGCAACACCGCGGTACTGCGATATTGCAGTTACTGTGACAGCCCTAAGCGCTAACCTCATTCATCCCCCTCCAGCAGCAGTAGCCGGAGGAGACACGACAGCGAGGAGGGCGACAACCACCGGCGGCACAAGCACAAGAAGAGCAAGAGGAGCAAGGAGGGCAAGGACGCTGGTGAGGACCTGGGGACCGACCAGGAGAACCAGGAGGCCATGGAATGATTGGAATCCCAACACCCCTCACCCCTTCAGCTACGGCAGTCTTCTCCCAGTTACCTAGGCTACCATGATTACATAGTGATCCTCTAGATCCTGCCCATCACCATCACAATCACCACCACCACAACGTCCTCGGCTTTAATCAAGGATCCCCTTACACACATACACGGCCACCTCTTCCTATACTTAACTCGCTGTAAAATGCTTTGTTTATTTTCTGTTGTCCGTGTGCTTGCCATCTGTGTTGTCGTCTTGTATGAACGTGACTGCCGAGCGTCAGGCTGTTTAGATTCTGATTAAAAGAGTTTTTGATAAAGATCTGGCCCAATGTCTTTTGTCTGGGTTGGGCTGTATATATATGCATGTATTTGTTTGCTAAGGTATACTATGAATGTATTGTTTACACTGGGACTTAAAGGAGACGTTACAATTAGGAGGCATTAATAAAGCAACATGTTAATGTGTATGGTAACTTAGCCTATGTGTTAAAGTATTAACATTTAATTGCTGTTGAAACCGAATAGTGTAGAATGAGACCTCTCGTAACACATTTTGAACTTAAATGGCTATAGCAAAAAAGACTATCCATAGGACACATCGCACCCTACTTTATTGATTTGTATCATGTCAACAGCAAACTATTTCAACTCTACATTAAATTCTACCCACGATGAGCACATCTCAGAAGGGTAAAACACAAAACTAAAGCCCTAATTATACGATGTGTTCATCTGGACAGATGTTCCTTTATTGATTTCAAAGCTGCTTTGTAATTATTTCACAGCACTGTTTAGTTCTATCATTCTTTGTGTATTGTATGTAGGGAAATTAAGCAGGTTGTTGGTCCTGGGCCAAAGCAAATTCAAGTAGACTTAACTTTAGGGGGTAGGCAACATGCCTCTTAATGCAGACTCATAACTGCCTTATGTAAACATGGTAGGAACTATGTTGAAATGTTGAGGTCAAACACCGACACTTTATTTGTGTAATTGACCTGTGTTGGTAGAGCCTTACATGCTTAGTTGAAACTACCCGCTGGTTACATTATGTATTCTTTATTTAGTATACAGTACTTCGTAATCCTGCTGTTGTTGCAAGGCCTGAAATGTTTGTTTTATATGGGTTTTTAAATCATTTCCATTTGTGTGTGTATAATCTGATATGTTAAAGGCTTTGTCAAATCCAAAAGTTAGTTATGGTCAGTGACAGAATAGGTGCACATGCACTGGCTATAAAAACTAGGAAATATGCTGTTCTCTTGAGAACAGTATTTCATGGTTAGGTGGCAACTGGCCAGTATTAAAACCTAAAATACAAAAAGCTGAAGAGACACCCCAACTGACACACCCACTGCCATTATAAAGAGACAAGACAGGCTTCATAAAAAGATCCTGCCTGCACAGCTGGTAAGTAACATGTCTAATATGTGTATGCTACACCATTTGTGCGCTTGATATTGATGCTAACTTTAATTTTACGGTATGCATTGCCAAAATTTCAGTTTTACACTAGTTTGTTTTAGTTCTAACTTTGTGTTATTGTTTTAATTTCTAGTCTTAAATATTAGTTTTAGAGAGCTGTACACTGTATGACGTACTTTAAGTTATCAATGTAGATCTGGTCAACTGGAGATTATGTTACTTGAGCGGCTGTGTACATTTATTGGCAGTATATACTGCTGCTTAAGTATGTGTGTGTGTGTCCTGCACTAAACTGACCCACAAGAGTGTATGTGTGGGTTCCCCCTAAATGGCGGTATGCAGTACATCCATGTGATAAATAAACATGAATTTACTTGGGCTAGTCCCAAATGGCATTAGGGCTCATTATACCCCACTGATTTCACATTGGTCCTCAGATTATATAAAAGGGTCATTATTCTTCTGCCAATCTATAGCTTGAAAAAGAATATCTCTCTCTCTCTCTCTCTCTCTCTCTCTCTCTCTCTCTCTCTTTCTCCATGTGTGTCTATCAATCTTTGTTGCATCACCTCTGTAAACTTAAATATTAATACATTTTTTATTATATTTTTGTGAGGCTACCCTGTCTTTTCATACAGCCAGATAAACCTAGTGTCTCAGCAAGACATGATGTTGGCTGCTGTCTTACTGGGTCTTCTCTCAGTGGGATGGTGTGCTCCTGTAAATGAGTGTGACAGCCTGATAAAACCAGTTCAGAAAAGCAAAGATGAAGTAAGTGCAAAATAGTATAGTGGTGGAAAACCCATGTGTTTTGCGCAATGTTTGAACAATGTGACAATGAACCTGAAAGGTGCTTGCTTGTGTTTTATACAATTACTGTATTCAATGTTCATGTATTAATTAAAAATAATAAAAAAAGTTAAATTGCAACAAATTTATAGGAATTTTATCAAATTAATAAATGCTTACTGTATTACGGTACTTACTTTGTGCCTATAGGTAAGAAATAAGAATAGCATGATATAATTGTGTTTTAAACAGTATTATGGTAATCCAAATAATCTATTTTGCCGTATGAAAATTAAGTTTTCAGATGAAGAGCGATTTATGTAGAAATCCAAAGTCCTTACAGGTAACATGTTTAAACAAGCTAAAAGATGTGTTAAGGAATTATAAACTTAGTGCAGACTGTAAAATATTAATGTTGAATGCACAGTACACAACAGTGAGAAAGGTCTGTTCTTGTCAGGTCACAGGTTAAAGGTCACATACTAACTACTGTTCTCGTATCAGATGCTGGGGAGGTGGATGTACATTGGGGCGACCTCTGACCTCCCAGGCAGTCGCTCTCTCAACTACTTTCTGACGAGCGCATGGCTGGACGTCACAGCGACAGGACAGAACAACACCCTCACTATACTGCAGACCCAGAGAGTGTGAGACCACCCTAACACCAATACGCACGCACACATATATACACGCCAAATGTCCTCCAAAATGTCACCTGTATCATATATCCATAAAACCTCCATGAAATCCATGGAAAACAGAAAGAAAATGCACACAAAGGATATAAAATCATAAAATCTCTGGTACATTTTTAGAATAAAGGTACATGAATTCATGCATGATTTAATTTCATGAATCATCAGGAATTAGCATGACTTCAAAGTATTTAATATATATAATAATATATACATATATATATATTAAAGCATTAACTAAGGTGAGCACCAACCATCCATCCATCCATCCATCTTCATCCGCTTATCCAGAGTCGGGTCGAGGGGGCAGCAGCTCCAGCAGGGGACCCCAAACCTCCCTTTCCCGAGCCACATTGGAAAGCTCTGACTGGGGAATCCC
>JAODLL010000007.1:413578-426005 GCA_026546735.1 Forbesichthys agassizii | reverse complement strand
GAGCACATTTTATGACCAATTCATCCAAAACTCCACGTAATCCCAAGGGGTTCACATACTTTTTCTTGCAACTGTAGCTAGGTCCAACATAGTTCCAGCATGATGGACCACGATGCCACTGTGCTATCTCCACTGGGAGAGGAAAATTAGAATAACAAAGGTGCAAGTTTTCCCCTTTTGCATGTTGGATAATGTATTGTTATTCTGCTTGTTCTATTTGGCATACATTTTAAAAATCAAATTGTATTTGACTTCATTGTGTCTTAAACATCTAATTGATTTATGAATACTGTTTCATGTTTCATTTTAGCTGTGGCGTTGCCATGGGCTCCCCCCTTCACTACAGTGCTCTGCACGGTCACCAGAGCAGGATCATAACGTCGTCACCTGGATTTCACTCCCGAGCTCACTCACCCAGCATCTCCAACATGGCTGCTCTCAGGTTGGAGTTTCTCTCTAAGACAAAATCATGTTAAAATGTCCTGGCAATTGATGCACTGTGTAGAGCAAAGTCTATACTTGTAGACAAATTTCATTTCAGCCATTACATTATAGATGATGTCCTGTTAAATCTAGTATAGGATATTATCCATACTAAGTTGAAGCAGGTTCAATACACATCCTAGATTGCTAATAATATTAGCTCCTGAATATACCATACTGCTTTTGAGATGCACTCAACTCAGCAGAAATAATGAAACATCTAGCTAATTAGTAAGTGGATGTATACAGCATGCCACCATTGTCTACCCTCGTAGTGTTTTGTTTGTGTAAATATGTATTCCTTAAATATTTATTCCCCAGTCGCTCCCATTCTCCTGGCATGGCGGCTCCATCGTTTTCAGGTGCGGCTCGTTTCAACATGTCCTTCCACAGCGCGTCCCCTAGGGGGCACAACAGCCAGGTGCTATCTCCCAACAGCACCACCAATGAGTCGGTGCTAGTTCCGGAGATGGAACCTATTGTGCCATACCTGTGCATGGAGCACCTGTGGAGCGAGAGCGCCGCTGCTGGTTTGTCGAGGTACTGCACAGGGCTGATCGATGTTCCCATGTTTTTATGTATTTATTTGTTTGATTAACTGGAAAACATAAATATAATGTATGCCAGTCATACATTATATTTATGTTTTCATGTATTAATTGGTATTCCATCAGTAATTCTATCAAATCTTATCATTTATATATTTTCATGTATTAGGGCTATATTTTATATCGTAATTAACCGTGGTTAAAACATTGATTTTGCTAAATGTCGGCACCTCTGCGGCTAATACTCCTGTGCGGCCTCTACACAGGGTTACATTTTTTTCCTCTCATTTCAATCATTATTTTTAAGGTAATCCAGGGATATTAATTATACATCTAAAACTATATTTTTATGCTATGGTAGTAGGATAATCTGACATGGTAGAGGGCTTTTCACATGGGAATTGGCATCCCGATCGCCATCCTACCCACCTCATGTGAAAGGCAAATATACTGCAGAATCACAGAAGCATGCATCTGATTTTGAGGTAACCATGAGAACAGTAAACAAACCATGATTAACCAAAATATCGATGTATTAACAGTTTCTAAATAAACCTAGCCTGCTTTATTTATAAATTAAGACAACATGTGGTTAATATCATATGCATGTAATTTGTGCATTTTCTTACATCCTTTTAAAAATAATACCAACTTTAGGCTATGTCCAATAAACATGTCAGTCTATTTCGCACATTCTCTGTCTGGTATGGACTGGTAGTAGTAAAAGCTTGTGAAACCTTATTTAAAAAATGTATAATTTTATGACAATCCGCTGCACCGCCACCTCAAAAGTTAATATACTACTACTCTGTGGTAAGTAGCCTACAAAAAGCGTGATGCACATTGAGTGAAGATTAGTCCACAACACGTCTCGGTGCCCTCTCATGGATCCACATACATTCTGGAGCCGCGTTTCTGTACAAAACTTGTGCAGGAATGAGGTTTTGTGTCACTGGTTCTGGAATATGCTCGTGATCTGATAATATTCCATATTGCCGGTGTCATGACAAAAAGTGATTGCCGGATAGAAAGTGGCACCCTTCTTCGGTGTGGGCGATATTCCCACGAGCGGGCTTTGTTTGCACGTCTGGCCAAACTTGGTGTGGAGGTATTTTCTATGGTATCGGTGTTGGACCGGGAAACTGTTGAAATGCTGCTGGGGTTTCTTCGGTCTACCGGCTTGTTTGCTCATATTTGACTGTCTGTTCCTGTATACGGCAGCAATGCGCGTTGATTGTGCCTAGGCTGCCTAGTCTTACACAGAAGAAGAAGAAAGTGGCACCCGGAAGGAAGCAGTCCGGTCAATTTGAGCGACGCGCAAGAAACTGATCAAAGAATCTTTGATCTACACGCCAAACACACAATTCTCTTTAATCTTACTGGTGATCTGGCGAGATTATGCAGCCTTCTTCTCTAAAGACCGCGCCGTTGCTTTTTACCTGCCGGCAGCCTAACTTGGAAATAAATGAAGAACAGAAAAGGAACATGATTTTTTGTTTTCTTTTTTGTATTACCTACTGACTAATGGATATCCCTACTACCTGACCACCGCTAACAACCTGAAATGTAATTATAAGTAAATGAAGAACAGAAAAGAAAAGTTTTTTTGAGTGGAATCCAGGTAAATCCCTCTGGGAGTATATAGACTTTGAGTAGGAAGCTGCACAAAATACACATAACTTGAGCATGTTCACGTATCTCCTGCAAGCAAAGATATATATTAACGCAGTTTTTTTATCCATGCCGTTTGTTTGCGACTTGGCTTATTAATAAAAAGGTAGCAAACAATAGTAACCTACCATAATTTATGTAGCCTAGCTAGCACATACCGGTATATTGAAGTGGTTGGTGTCTGAATTTATATTGACATTTTTATATATATATTTATATATAACATAAAATACTAACCTGCGGTTAACATACGGTGCGGTTAATAGTCGGGAAATTACGGTAGTGCTCAAATGAAACCCATTAGTGTTAGGTAGCACAAAGTGAGTAATGATGAATAATAGCTGCTTAATATATATATTATGAAATTCTTAAGATTAAGGCATTTAAATGCAATAAAATATATCTTTCACTCTTGTCCACACTACATATTTTGTCCTGTTGTTGTCACCTACTGTTAAGAGCTGTTTTGCATATTTGCAGTGGAAAATTCATAGCAATTCGATTAAACTCTTAGCTTTAACATTCATATAAATAAAATCAAACCATTAGCTTTAATTTATCCTTTCATTATCTCTTAGATTTTACATTATACAACAAACTAATAATCGGTAATTATCTCTGCAAAATGCAAATCAATTAAAATTAGTACCACTACAGTTATTTTTTTATTTTTTTTAATACTTTATTTTTTTCCTCTGCAAAAAATACATTTTCTCATTGACCTAAGACTTCCCCACTTCTGACCATAGATGCCTGACTTTTGTTCAAGTGGCAAACCCAGTGCAGGGCGACCGGCAAGTATGTCTTTTCCCCCATTGTGTCAAGAGTATTGCTTCCGGCTCCGCCCATTACACCCTACCACATAACATGCTCACAGAGAAGTGGTTCTGCAGTAGTAGCCCAGGGAAAATAGGGTGCAGTTGTGAACAGATTTAGAGGTGCTTTTCTCACGCTGAGAGGACTGACTTGTTGCCAAACGTTTGGTGAATGTAACTTTCATCAAATTGTTTTAAAGTCATTCAGAGGTCGGGACTGCAGAAATCCATGTTTTTTTTGCACTCAATCATTTATTCATTTAAAAAAAATGTAATGTTATAATGAGCAGTCTACCTTTTTAAAGGATAAAAAATTGTCAAATGGTGGATAGTTTTGAGCTGGTAGGGTAAATGCTTAATGTGCCTCAGACAACTCGTAAGCACACAAAATATTGGTGAAGCACCAACTGTCTATGGCGGATTACGAAACATGTCATCGGCACCGTGCGCAGGTCCTTTCCGCAAATATACCTGGACCTTTAATGTCACCATGTATTTTATATTTGAGCTCTTTTTATCATTTGTTGAATCCAAACTGTAATTCTACTGGTTTCATTGTATTTTTCTTTGTTCTATTGCAGGTATTAAAAAGTATGTTGTCGGTCTCATTATCAAGACATCTTCTGATGCAACAAATGTGGAGGTGAGTCAAAGGTTTAGAAAAAAAAGAAACATGTCAGGATTATAAAAAAATGCTGAGGGGTAGTGTTGTAGTACTCTAGACCGGTCTCAAAATCACTTTTTTTTTTTGTCTCTGGACTCGACCACATATCTACGTGATCTTGTCTCGGTCTCAGGAATTGACTTTGAGACCGATCAAGACCACAACTGCGGGAATATAATTATTGGCGCCCGGTGCATGTCTAATGATAATTCTTGTGAGTCTAAGTAAATTCTCCCTTAAATTTGTAATGTTTTACTTTTATGTTCTGCCACTGGGCAGGCCGCTGACTAACTGCAGCACATCGCTGTCTGTGTGTTTGTCAGACTGGGCCAAACTAATACTTTCTATATTTGAGGGGAGATATTAGCAGCCCCTTCTATCTTGGACTGATCCTTGAAATTCTGAGATCTGATTGGCTCAAGAGCGTTTTCACAATATCAAATAGAATGCAAGGTGGTGTACAAGATATTTTTTTAATTTTAGTTTCTTATCCAAATACATTGAGTGCAGGGCAGACAAATAGATACGTGTGGAAAAAATTTAAAGATGAGCACTCCAAGCTTTGGTGTAAAATGTAAAAGACTGAACACACAGGCCTATGGTGCATCCCATCATAAACCAAGTGACAGTCAGCAGCCTGGAGACGCCGTACGGGCTATAGATTACAAGAGATGTCAGGTACAAGCAGCAACATTTTCTGCGTTTAGATAAGCAGAATTCAAACATCCAAACGATAGCTATTGTTTTCATTTTTCTTTCAATTTCTTTTGAAAGCAATACAGAATGCCTGGGACACTTATTGCATAATATTATATTATATTATATTTTGAATTTCATAAATAAAGACATTAACACCATAATGATACAGAAAAGGCAAACATTGTTGCATAAAAATTCACCAGAATTCCAGAAATTAATTGTTTAATTGAAACATTAATTTAACCTGTTATACAGTGAAATGTGGAAGGCTTTGTATAGTATTTCATATTCCCTGTGTTCTGATAGATTCACCTTAGCTATTTTTTTATGTACAGACTAGGCTACTGATTGTAGCCTAAATGTATATTTAAAAACAATTAATGGCCAAAAGAAAGGGCCAGGCTATCTACAAAATTAAAAAAAACTACTGCATCAGTAGTTAGTTACAGTGGATGGTGTGTAGACTATTTGTATTTGCCAACAAGATCTACTCTAGACAGTTCTCGGCCGGTTGGCTTCAAAGCCCAGGGCCGTTTTTCAGTCCCAGTCCGACCCTCCCACTCACCGACTTAATTTTGTTCATGTCTGTGAAGTTTGTTATTAATAGGCCTATTTTGCTAATGCGTGTATTCAACTTTAGGCCTACCCATAAAGAAAATACTACGTAACGGCATGCCTCCATCTAATCCAACAATGTTAGGCGATGAATTTCACACATTCATAATATAGGCTACTGCACGGTTAATGCAGTGTGTGCAAGAAGGCTATATCTTGCAATATGGGACTCGAACTGGTCTGGTCTCGGTCTCGAATCAGTCTCGAATCAGTCTCGGCCTGTCTTGTTCTTGACTCAGTCTCGACTCCTCAATGTCTTGGTCTTGTCTCGGAACAGTCTGGTCTCGGTGAAGACTTGGTCTCGGATTAGGCGGTCTCGACTACAACACTGCTGGGGGCATAATTTACTATAAATGTGATGATCTAGAAGGGTTCCAATATTTAACTTTTAATTCAGCATGGGCCATGAATGATTTTAACTAGTATGGGGAAAATGCAGATAAATAAATTGTCAACATTAACACCAACATTGTCTCATCACAGTTCTGTAGTATTGGTTAGTTTACAGCTGGAAAAAAAGAGGGGAGGAACATTTACGGTGCAGTTACAAATACATGTGTATATGTACCATTTCTGGATAACTGCTTGAGGCTTGTGTGCCATAAGCTGAAGTTGGTAATTGCCAACATTTTAATTATAGCTAATTGATGATGTTGAGATAATTGCTAAATGACTAAGATTCATTCCAAAATTAGAATGATGCAGTTGATCAGATTAAGTTAAATGTAGCTCATTGCATTAATGTTGGAAGATAATTTTTTAGAAATAGTTTGGCCAGTAATATTGACTATTAAATTACTTATCTTAATTGATTACTTGTTTATTCATTTATTTGATACTTATCTTGATTTACTTTATTTGAAAGAATATTTGAAAGAATTTAACAAGATTATTTTAGTTTTTTGTTTTAGAATTGACTGTATGGCATAAATTAAATTTTTTTTGTTGTTTTTTCCCTGTTCATAGAAAGAAAAGGTATACATTGGAAAGCTAAATATGATCCTTGTTCAGGTAATTTAAAAAATGCTATATCTAATATATTGTAGTCAACTAAAGTTCTGTTATCATGCTATTTTGAATATCCACGCACGCACTGAATGAGAGAGCAATTATTTGTTTTTGTCAGGGGAAACTGAAGAATTGTAATTTACCACTGCTGAATGATTGTAATGAATGAAAGGACTACCAACAAATATTTTTAAGACTTTTTCTTTTTCTAATTTGGGGAACTTAATTAATCCCTGAGGGGAACTTTACATAGCATTATTCACTTTTATTTTATTATTATCTTTACATTCACATTATTCACTTCAGCTAATGACTGTCCCTGCTTAGATTTGAGTGACTTTGCAATAATGCATTGGAGAATGAGTTACACGCTGCATCAGATGAGCTATAGCGGTAACAGATCACCCACTGTGAATGTTAGATTCCACACTCCTCCATTGGGGTACATGTCCAAACAAGCTGTCTGTATGTGTGTGGTTCCTTTTGATGTTAATGACTTTAACAAATATTTGAATGCAATGATCATATTTACTACGATACACCTCACTATTTCTTGCCATTGCAATGCACACTTTGCACACTATGATATTAAATTGTATGTTGTTTTTCATGGTCATGTAATGCATGTTTGTCCTACTGTGCATAGATCCTGAAACAGGAGTGGCCTAAGCACTGGCCCACTTTCATCAGTGACATTGTGGGGGCAAGCCGGACCAGTGAGAGTCTCTGTCAGAACAACATGATCATCCTTAAGCTGCTAAGTGAAGAAGTCTTTGACTTTTCCAGTGGCCAGATGACCCAGGTCAAGGCCAAGCACCTCAAAGACAGGTCAGCTTGATACCGCTGCTTATGGAGCCAAACACATCAGTCACTTAAATGGCATGGCATTACATGAAGATAGAGATGTCTTCAGGTCATTGCTGCAGATTCACTGTCATATCAGGATCACAGGGTAGTCTAGTCTGCTAGCTGAAATGTACTCTTATGTTATGGCCTATCTGTATCAGTTTTTCCTCTGCGTTCATTTATAATCATTGCCGCCACATCAACAAAGGTGATGTCTATCTATATTTCTATCAAACATAGTTTCAGTAAAACTTTGTAAATCTCTCTCAATTATGTAGCTGTCATGTGTGAACTGTTATAACAGTTGTAACATGGAGAGCCTCCCTCTTTCATTCATTCTTGCCGTGTACACATACGCACATACAAATTTGACACCATTATTGTTACTGTGCACCTGTGTGGAGGGTATATGGATATATGCACTCTCACCCTCACATGTTACAGCCAATGCAACATTTATTTTGAGTTAGGGTTAGCGCTTCTGAATTTTTGTTCCGCGTTATGTTAGCTTCGCACCATACCGTACAACATGCATGCACCAAACTGCAACATCTGTACCGAAACGGTTCAGTACGAATACACGTACCTTACACCCCCTACAAGCTAGTAATTGCATTAAAACGCATTAGGATACTTTCTCTGGTTCGCCAACTTAAAAAAACACGCTTTACTTAGCATGGCTCCACAAAATGCGGCTTACAGGACATGTTTTGTTGGGGTGTTAAAAACACAAGTTTTAGCCTACTGTATTGCATGTATTTTAGCGCATCTTGGCCTATTGAAGTGGATTGTTGTCCGACCTATTTTTGTTTTACATAAATATTCCTCAAACACGATTACGGAACATTAATAAACTGTGGTTAATAAGCGATTGCGGATCGTACATGGGTTTGTTTCTAAAAATTACATTAAATACAGGCATGTGGTTAATTTACAATAGTCTGAGACTTACTTATTTCTATCAAACCAATTGTGTATATATATTCAGCTTCAATAACTTGTGATCAAAAAGTGCAAAAAAGACACACATTAATTGTCAATCAAGAGTCCACTGCGACCTCTGTTTTCTTTGAATTTGCTTTAAATTACAGTGATCGCTTTGGCTTTCCAGCAGAGCTACGTGCATTTAGGGACCATCAACAAAGTACACAGCAGTGGAGAATTGATGACTTGAAACATCTTTAGGCCTAATGCAAAATATCTGTATTAAACACAGTTGCTATATATTCTACACATACAAGTGACCTTCTAGACATCAAAATGCAATTCTACACTGTTTAGGTAATTTATGGGGGGTGGAAATTATATATATTTAAAATGACATCAGAACCAATGTTTTTAGTGGGCTACTTATTCTATTTAAGGTCCGTGGACCACCGCCAAAAATAAGGGGACGGCTGAGGGGCGGACCCCCGCTAACCTTTCCCCCCCAAAGCAAGCTTTTTTCCCAAACGAAACATTGATCTGTATGCACCAGGGAGCAAAATGCCTAACCCCCTACCTGCTGTTAAACTTGCTTATTTGAACTTGTATACCATTACTAAGAGGGCCAAAGACTTGGTCATAGATATTCTTTGCTCTATACAATGACAATTCTTGAAAATGTCTGTTTTGCATAATTAAATTATAATATTTTTTTCATTTGCTTCTTTCAGCATGTGTAATGAGTTTTCCCAAATATTTCAACTTTGCCAGTTTGTAATGGTATGTAAGTCACCAATCTATACGTTTTGTGCTAAATGATTTTGTGTGTTGCCATGTTTGACTACAAACGGTTTGCATTGTTTTGCATACTAGGAGAATTCCCAGAATGCCCCTCTTGTTCATGCCACTCTGGAGACCCTCTTACGTTTTCTTAACTGGATTCCTCTGGGGTACATCTTTGAAACCAAACTCATCAGCACATTGGTGTATAAGGTGTGTGTGTGTACACGCACATCCACAGCTCTTGTTGTAATAAATGTGTAAAAAATGTATCATAAATATTGGGTCCACTTTCAGTCATACTTGCTACTTGAGTTTCTCTTAGACTGACTGTGTGAGCAGAGCCTAACAACCTGTGTCTCTGTCAGTTCCTGAACGTGCCCATGTTTCGCAACGTGACGCTGAAGTGCCTAACGGAAATTGCTGGTGTGAGTGTGAGCCAGTATGAGGAGCAGTTCGTCACCCTCTTCACCCTGACAATGTGTCAACTGAAACAGGTGGGCATCAATAGGCCTAGCTACACGCTGGTAATGGTGGTGTTCTTCATGCATGCGGTTGATCGTGTGTGTGTGTTCAGATGCTGCCTCTGAACACCAACATCCGGCTAGCCTACGCTAACGGGAAGGATGACGAGCAGAACTTCATTCAGAACCTCAGCCTATTTCTCTGCACCTTCCTGAAAGAGCACGGCCAACTCATTGAAAAGAGGCTGAACCTCAGAGAGACCTTAATGGAGGTGAGAGGCTCCACTGGCATAATGCATTACTGCAGCAGGCTGCTCCCAGGAAAGCTAGATTAATTTGATGTCATCAAGTAATGGAGCTGCAAATAGCAAACATGTGGGAACTTAGTAAATATCAGTATCACCAGTGTAATGCATTGGTCTCATCCACGGCTCTGCCCTAGGCCCTGCACTACATGCTGCTGGTCTCAGAGGTGGAGGAGACGGAGATCTTTAAGATCTGCCTGGAGTACTGGAACCACCTGGCAGCAGAGCTTTACAGAGAGAGCCCCTTCTCCACCTCCACCTCCCCGCTGCTCTCTGGAAACCAGCATTTTGACGTGCCCCCCCGCAGACAGCTCTACCTGCCCGTTCTCTCCAAGGTCACACACACAGCTTCTTGTTGTAACAGCATTGTTGTTGTAACAGTGTAATTACACTGCATTGAGATATTTTGTAAGGAAAAGCATTTATAGGTCTAAAAATAGGCCCACTACACACAACATTGTCATTCACTCCCTTCATAGTATTTTGGACTGGTCATATATTTTCTGTTAAGACTTGCTGTATCTGAATTAGTATATAATTTTGATTATATGGTTGACAAATAAACAGCATGTAAATATGCTATAGCACCCATGTTGGCCAGGATAATTTCTGTACATTTTCTGTCCTGCTCAAAGAACAATAAATATAAGAGGCATGTCATGCTCAACAATAGAACATCTGCACCAGTATCTGAGAGGTCAGCCCTCTGTCAAGTGGTTTTGTATAATATTGATTAAATACAAATAACACTTAAACATTGCGAATGCAAACCTATACAAAGAAAGTAGGTTATGACTGTTTGTGTTCAGAAGAACCGCATTTGTTCAGTTTTTGCTACCTGTGAAATAAATTAGTTACTGGAATTTGCTGGAATTATCTAAGCAACAGGTGCTGCTTGAACAGCAGCCAAGAAAGTGGATGGTTGCAGAATAGCAATCTGGCTCAGTAAGGGCCTATGTCCACCGAATGCCTTTTTAGCACTGCGCACGCCTATTTTCAATACAATGTGGCTCCGCGTTTTTTTGCGCTGCGCTCTATTTCAGTTGAAAACAGTGTTTTTAATGTCGTTTGTGTGTATAGCCTAGCGAGTGCTGGAGATAAGCGCTCTGAAAATGAGGTTGTAGGCACGCTCTGCGCTAAAAACTTGTTTGGTTGAACAGGCCCTAAAGCAAAACAATCATGTTTTTCTAAAATCTCTTAAATGTGTGTGATTGATTGTAAGCTAATACACTTTTTGTGAAATCACCAAATATGCTATAGCTATACCGTTACTATAAACGGTTACATATAGCGGGCATCTATATTGAAGCAGTACGATATCACAAGGCTAGGATTACATGGTAATTGGAAGAAGAACATTAGTTCTGCTTGGGATTGCACACTGAGCATGTAGCTGTTGCTCTTGAGTAGAGTTTGCTCTGCTGTGTGCACCATTGTGGTGTGTGTGTTAAAAAGCGTTTATCCCCTGTGACAGGTGCGTTTGCTGATGGTGAGTCGGATGGCTAAGCCAGAGGAGGTGTTAGTGGTGGAGAATGACCAGGGGGAGGTGGTCAGAGAGTTCATGAAGGACACTGATTCCATCAACCTTTACAAGAACATGAGAGAAACCCTGGGTAAGGCTGGCCTGTCAGACAACCTTTTGGCTGCACAATGTCAACACACTTTTGTACATACTATATGGCAGTGGTGTTCAAACATGTCCTAAAATACAAATGTATGGATGGCACCATCTGCTGGTTAAATATGGGGTACTGCTGTGTTTGTCTTATTAGTACCTACCAGATGATGTCACTTTAAAAAGCATTGATGTAGGAAATTCCTATTGCTATTTTTGTATCGAATCTTACTGTAAATGTTTCACGATGAATGTGTCTGGACAAGTGTGAATACAAATGAACCCGTCCCTGTGCAGTATACCTGACCCATCTGGACTATGCGGACACTGAGCGCATCATGACAGAAAAGCTGCACAACCAAGTGAACGGCACAGAGTGGTCCTGGAAGAACCTCAACACGCTGTGTTGGGCCATTGGTTCTATCAGTGGTGCCATGCACGAAGAGGATGAGAAGCGCTTTCTGGTCACTGTCATTAAGGTATGAAAGGAAAGACTAATGACTCTGTACATACACTAGCTAGGGGTGGTTTATTTGACCATTTGACATTTTATAATACAGGCCATAATTTACAAGTTTACAACTAAATAAACTCCAAAGGTAATATTTAAATTTCTTGGTGTGTAGTGTTATGCTTTAATTTAGGGGTGGGCGATATGGACAAAAAGTTATATCTAAAAATAATATTTTTGGGCTGAATGGCGATACACAATATATATTGCGATATGTTGTATTTGGGTTAAGTGTAAGCCAAACACGTGAGATGTCACAATTATGCCTTTAATTATAAGCCTTTAATTAAAAAAAAAAAGGTTTCTCTGCATATTTACTAACTGAAATGATAAATTAGACAAACTAGGGCTGGGAGCGTTAAGGTGTTAATCTTTGCGATTAATTTGAAATGTTTGTTCTTCTATTGATTACTGCAATTCCTTGTATCTTGGAATCTGTCAGTCATCACTGTCACGTCTTCAGCTTGTGCAGAATGCGG
>JAODLL010000007.1:386314-413192 GCA_026546735.1 Forbesichthys agassizii | reverse complement strand
TAACTCCACCCAGAAAATCACCAGACAGACAGAAAGTGAAATAAATATAGGGAATATTTTGCGATTCAAATGGAAGTAGATTTTCATAGTTTGAATGTGTTTATATTAAGCCTCTACATCCTTTAATGACATGTTAAGACTACAATGACTGATTTCCCTTGACTATCCCTTTAAGACACCTGATGAAGCTCTGAATGTTGTTTTCATGTGATCAGGGCATGTTGAATCCCAACTCCTAGCATTGGGGGTAAAAAAGCATAGAAAACATGCACAGGAGGGCTGAACACAGAGCGTACATATAGCTATAGTGCCAGCGTTTTCAGTTGTCTTTTCTCTGCCGTGCTTCGCACACTATTGCGAGGATTGCCGGTTTCTCCGTGTTTCATCTCAGGACGTCACATTTCACAATAGCTTAATTAGTTACGCATTGTCATCTCAAGAAGTGCTGTTTTTCTTCAGGGCTAATATTTTCGACATTGCTTCTAGCTCAGCGAAGCCATTCTTTCCACAAAACTCCAATTAATGTTTCCTTGCGTGCCATGCATTTGTTGGTGGGCGTATGCAGTCGCCTTGAGAAATTTATAATACTCACTGAGAGTATATATGGCATAAATTTGAACAACATAAAAACCTGTCTGACGCGCTTATTAATCACATCCCTTGCGATATGCTAATCACATTGATTCAAATCGCAATTTCGATTTGAAAACGATTAATCGGTCAGTCCTAGTGTCAAGTTCTATAAAGGCTGTACCCTATACAATATTTTAAACATGACTGTAGCTGCAAACTACTATTTTCTATGTAAGATATAGTTATAACTAAATTAAAGACCTGAGCAGAGAATAACAACACACTTGCTATATTCAAGCTCAAATCAAAACAGTATTGCTCCGCGGTCCTCACATTTTGAAATGTATTGTGAAGCAAAGCGTAGTGCTACGTTATTGTTGATATGAACCGTGTTCTTTACTTTGTTTATGTTCCAATTTACGGAGCCAGGGCTTTGTAGAAGAATCAGATAACTTATTCAACATGCACAGAGAACGGTGAGCTAGCGAAATGCCAGGAGAAATTGGTTGAATTTGACAAAGTGTATTATCTTGCAATAGCTGACTTTACCTTTTTAAGTGTGACATCTAGAGTCGGTAAGTCATAAAGTGCCACTTTAAGTAATACATGGAAAGCAAAGTTACATCAGTATGGTTAAATATAAGCATGCAATTATCTGATCCGTGGCTCAAAACTGACACAATCCTAACAGTGATTTTTGATTCGATTTATTCATTTTTTCCGCTTATTTTAGTTTACATTTGTGCGTCATAGTCTACGTCTTGCTGCGGTAACGCCTGTCTTGTCTGAGTCTTGTGACACTTTCCAATGTGTGTTTTGTATGCAGGTACACACCTTCTATGAGGCAGTAGGCTATATGATTGGAGCCCAGACAGACCAGGCTGTTCAGGAGCACCTTATAGAGAAATACATGCTGCTGCCCAACCAGGTGTGGGACAGCATCATTCAACAGGCCACAAAGGTGAGCAACATGTTACTACCATTACATATGATCATATATTTTTAGAAGGATGTTGCTTTTAACACGTTACTATTACATATTATTAGGGCTGTCGCGATAATCACTATATCTCCTTATCGTGCGATATATGAAATTGACCTCGATCATTTTTCTGACTGTGATAATACTGTATTCACATGCGTGTTGCTGACTTAAGACATCAATTACAGTGCTGCGCTGCTCCTGTGCTTTTCTCTCCTGTGCTCGTCTCTCTCTCACGCACGCACGCACGCACGCACGCTCGCACGCACACACACACAATATCTACCGGTCTACAGAAAATATGGAATATGTCGCTGAAACCTGAAATAACTATAGTAAGTTGACATTTTGCTGTTTCTTAATGATAACAATTTTGAGTTCGCTTTAGAAGGTACACTTCTTACCCACATAGCCTACGAACTCCCAAACATTTGAACTGCCTCATTTTCATCCTAAAATACTGGATTATGTTACTGCTCCGTCTGGACAAAATCATGGTTGCTGGTGTAGGGCACATCAAAACGTAGTTCACCAACCTTTACCACGACGTGTTTTGGATTCTTGTTTTGAATATAACATGTTTCAGGTAAACTTCTCCCTGCTTCCCTGGTCGACTCCTTGGATTAGCCCTATATATTCAGTCATTCCACCCTTGTCTTTTCTTGTCTGCCCTTCTAATCACAATAATATTGTTTATCGTGATTATTACTTGGAAAATTAATCGGCCAACAAAAAAGTTATTGTGACAGACCTACATATATGATCATATACTTTTAGAGGGATGTTGCTGTTAACACGTTACTGCTATTGCATATTATTATTATTATTATTATTATTATTATATACTTTAAGAGGGATGTTTTTTTGTATTTTGAAATAATACTAATCGTTTCAGTATTAAGGTTTTACATTTTAAAATAATGTATGCATTTTCAATGTAGTTTTTAGGGTTACTGTATGTTATGCAGTTATGGTATGCTAATGTGCTGCTCACTGTCTGTCAGAATGTGGACATCTTGAAGGATCCCGAGACTGTGAAACAGCTGGGCAGTATCCTGAAGACCAATGTCAGGGCTTGTAAAGCTGTGGGCCACCCGTTTGTCATCCAGCTTGGACGCATCTACTTGGACATGCTGAATGTCTACAAGTGCCTCAGCGAAAACATCTCCGCTGCTATCCAGGCAAACGGTAGGTAACACTGGGAGGGACTTTTCTCCCAGCTATAAATATCTGACAAGTGATTGCTTGTACTATCACTGTTGGCACAATGGCTTATGTGATGGCTCATGATTTAGCTTAGAATGATTCAGGATTTCTCACACACTGTTTAATGTGAATAATTGCAGTTAGTTTTAAAATCCTGACAAATTGGCATTTGGGAGATATGAGGTTTCAGTTAACATTTTTACAATCTGCTGACGGAAGTCGGACCCCAATATCTGAATTGAAATCTCTTGAAATCTTGAGTCTGTGTACTGTTACTTATTTGCTGTAAATGTGTCATCTATAGATATAATCTTCTGTCCCGAACTGCATAAGTAACATTTAAGTGTCTGTGTTGGTCAGGTAATGTTGACAAATGTGGTTGTGACAACATGCTGTGGGGATTTATTCTGTTTTCATGAGTGATTTTCAAGTTAGTAAAATCATTATATGGAGCTCAATAAATTGGAAACAATTTAAAAGTCAAATGAATAAATTTCTTTATTATTTGAAATACACTGATTAACTGATAACCATCCTTTTCCCTCTGCTGTTTGTATTTGAAGGAGAGATGGTGACCAAACAGCCTTTGATCCGGAGTATGAGGACTGTGAAACGGGAGACCTTGAAACTGATCTCTGGCTGGGTTAGCCGATCCAATGATCCCCAGATGGTAAGAAAATGCTGTCATTTTTGCATAACTGAAGAGCCAGCTCTCAAGCATATTGCATAGAGTGCATATAGTATTCTGTTATGTTAGCTGGAAAAATGTTCACTTCTATGTTGTAGTAGTAGTAGTTAAGTAGTAACAAGATTAGGATAGGTAGACTCATTGTAGTGTTATTGACAAAGGTACATCTTTGCCCTGCTGTGGGCTTTATAAAGAAATACACACAAATGATAGTTTATAAATCCATCTGAGCGTGGCCGTCTGGGATCCAGTGGAGGTGATTGGTATACAGTATTTGCAATATGGTAGATCTATCATCTGTAGAGGGGTGGGAGTAGAATCCCCCCCCCCAACATTCAGTCAGTGGTGAGTTATTGACATCATAATTTAGTGATTATAGTATTTTTATTCAGAATGTCAATATTTTATGATTGGTGATTTTCAGGGCTCTTGTCAAACTGAAAGGTTACAAATCATGCAATGTAGTAAATTACAATATCGCAAATGTTGAGAATGAATGGTCACGTCATTTTTTTCAAGCAGTCGGCATGTGAACTATTTTGCGTTTTGCTTTTCTATCATCCCCTGTGCTCTTTGCATCTCACAGACAACACATGTTTGACGAGCGTGTATGACGTAAACTGGTATTTGTTCTGTGAGGCGAAGCAGTGCTATTTGTTGCAGACCTCAATCATTCTCCACATCCATGGAGGAAGGCGGATGCACGGGACATTCAAGTCAGTGTTGACCTGTGCTTAACCAGCATGTCTCTTTCCAGGTGGGCGAGAACTTTGTTCCACCGCTCCTTGATGCCGTCCTCATAGACTACCAGCGTAATGTCCCTGCTGCCAGAGAGCCTGAGGTCCTGAGCACCATGGCGACCATTGTAAACAAGCTGGGCGGACACATCACCAGTGAAATCCCGCAGATCTTTGATGCAGTGTTTGAGTGCACGCTCAACATGATCAATAAGGTAGGGCTGTGGTTTAAAAAATGAATTGGAGAAATGTTAAATGAGTATTATTAGATCTTATAATAATGTAGTGTTGACATTGAGAAGTAGTTATGACCTTCCAGGCATTAATCCTGCCCTTCCTGATCAGTAATTATACATCCACTTTTAAATCCATCATGAATTTGTGCCATGGAGGTACGCGCAAAAATGGGCAATGCCCAGGGTTGCTACCACTATGGGCGATATGTGGAGAGCACTTGGTTTAAGATTGGGGTTATCTGGAGATTAGCAGGAGGAAAAGAGGAAGGAAAGAATAGGTTATGTTTATTATACTTCCATGTTAGGGTTGCTCCTGAGTAGCTAGCTGTGCATACATGCTCTTTATTCATAATTCATAACTTAGTAGTGTATAAATGCTCTATTCATAATAGCTGTGTGTGTGTATATGTATATATGGATGTATGTATATATGATATAGATGGTATGACGATAGAAAAACATCTACTGGTCGATATGCTTTATAATTCATATTGTTGTGATGGATATCACACTCGTACTGCAAATTTTTTTTCATCATTTGGAGTCGGCCCATATTTTGCGTGGATTACGTTAATACATTATTACTCTTGTTGACTTTTTACTGGTGAAACTTCTATTGCACTTACGTAAGGATTGTTTTTGTCAACTCTCCACCACTGTCTCTCGACTAGCTGACCTCAGCTGGGCTGCCCCTCTCCACTATACAGGCAATGTGAGCATAAGTCAAAGAGAGCAAGGGGGGGGGAGGGGTTCGTTGGACGGCCAGAAAGTATTCATTATATTTACAGAACGTGTCCTATATCGGGATATGAAATTTTGGTAATGTTGCACAGCCCTAATTCATTCCTGTCATTTGAATAATTCACACCTGGAGTGAATTATAACAAGTGTGTGTGTGTGTGTGTGTGTGTGTGTGTGTGTGTGTGTGTGGTCTACATGTGTTACTAGAACTTTGAGGAGTACCCAGAGCACAGGACCCACTTTTTCTACCTGCTGCAAGCAGTCAACACCCACTGCTTCCCAGCCTTCCTTGCCATCCCTCCTGCTCAGTTCAAACTAGTGCTGGACTCCATCATCTGGGCCTTCAAGCACACCATGAGGAATGTGGCGGACACTGGTGAGCTGGGCAGGACCAGCCTGAGAGCAGCTGGCCCGCTGTAGATCAACATGTTTAATTCACCATTTGCTTAGTGTTCCTTCTAGAACTACTACACACTACTGCATAGCTCTGTATTGTTTTAAAGGTGGAACAATGAATTGACATGATTTATTATGCCCCACATTATTATTATTATTATGGTTTACTGGTGCTCGAAGTGCGTAGACTGTGACCCTGGATCATAAGTGCATGCATGTTCCCCACAGGCCTTCAGGTTCTGTACACACTGCTGCAGAACGTGGCCCAGGAAGAAGCTGCAGCACAGAGCTTCTACCAGACGTACTTCTGTGATATCCTGCAACACATCTTCTCCGTGGTAACGGACACGTCACACACAGCCGGTAAGTGACTACTCTGTAGCATCGGTCTGACGTCGTGTGTCACAAATCCACCATTCAGGCATCACGTTAAACGACGACACACCTCCACAGCTCTTCACAGAGAAGCACATGACTTTAGATTCTATACGTGTATATATTCTACACACCGTGATGTGTTCACAAGATGAGCCGAGTCAGCATGGCTATCACAGTGCACCTACCACAGCAAAGGGGGCAACTCGTGGTCAACATGTCAACCCTTTCTAAACGCACCTGATGTGACTCTCAGGCCTGACTATGCACGCCTCCATCCTGGCCTACATGTGCAACTTGGTGGAGGAAGGGAAAATCACAGCAGTCCTCAACCCAGCAAGCCCAGCCAACAACCAGATGTTCATCCAAGAGTATGTGGCCAACCTGCTCAAGACGGCTTTCCCTCACCTACAGGAGTAAGTGCACCGCCACACAGCAGTAACACACATGCTACTTGACGCACTCACTGTCCAGTAAGGACACAGCAGCAGGTTTACACTAGGTGTAATTGCTTACGTAGAATGGCATATATCACCACCTAAAAAGAATACTGGTGCTAATAGCTAACTATGTGAAGGCTAGTGCTGTTGGTGTTGTGTGGCTACAGGGTATCTGCTATACTTGTCACATTGTTCCCCTCAGCGCCCAGGTGAAGGTGTTTGTGACGGGGCTCTTCAGCTTAAACCAGGACATTCCTGCCTTCAAGGAGCACCTTAGAGACTTCCTAGTCCAGATCAAGGTGAGCTTTTCACGTCATGAGAAACGGTAATGTACTCGTTGGTTGTACTGGCGGTTTTCATTACACAGACATGCATGGCTAGCTACTAACCACTGTACTATTATACATTTAATATTTATTCTATGTCCATATATACGGTACGTATTAATGCATAAAAACAAAGTACAACTGTAGGCTTTTAGTGAATGTCAAAGCAACTTATTCTTGTCCAGCACATTTCTTTATTCTGTCATTTTAATCCCTGATAGTTGTAATAATAATGCTTAATATTGTGGGGCTAGTTTTGCCTCTATTGTCGCTGATAACATGGCATTGTCTGTTTTCAGCAGATAATGGGTTATCAGTATCTACATAGCTAACTGCTTAGCTGTCCATCAAAAGTAATAGTGCTCTCTCTCGCAGAGGGAGTGTGTGGTGACTGCCTCAACAACGTGTGTGTGTGTGTGTGTGTGCACTTTCCCTTCTCTAGGAGTTTGCTGGCGAGGACACCACAGACCTTTTCCTGGAAGAGCGGGAGGCATCTCTGCGCCAAGCCCAGGAAGAGAAACACAAGATCCAGATGTCTGTCCCGGGCATTCTGAACCCCCATGAGATCCCTGAGGAAATGTGTGACTGAGGCACCCCATCCTCTCCAAAACTGTACAGTTCTCCAACACAGCAAACATTCATGTAAAAATAACCCCTAACCACATCATACACAACCCAACCTGAGAGAGAAAGAGAAGTGGACAGCCCCTCTACTTAGAGAGCGGGTGATCCCATTGGATGTTGTTGACCAAAACAATGCCAATTATATGTAAGTGATTACTATCACCCTGTGGCCGTTTTACATAATATGCGTTTTCTATGGAGACTTTGTGTAATATTCTTCCAGAACGGTTGCATTTGGTCTATGGTCCAACCCAAGAGTTGCATGTTGAGGCTGTAACAATAAGGACACGTTAACCATCTGTTTTGTTACCCTGCCCCCTTTATTTGTTCCTATATATTACACAATCCGAGCAAAGTTCTTTGTGAAAACCCGCATGTGTCGTTTGCGTGGAGGCTTCTAGGACTGTGGTCTGACGGAGAGACTGGAAGGACTGAGGTCTCGTACAGAGGCTTGCACAGGTGCCTCGCCACGTTGTGGGAGAATGTGAAACGTAACTGATTTGAATGAAGGTGTGAGATGTGCTGCTTCATGCATCAGGAGAAGCATCCCATTTGTCATAAGTTGTGCTTAACTTGAAGTGTTTTGGGCACTGCCAGGTAGGAATACAATTATTATTTTTATAAAGGAAATCATATCAGAATATGTGCATATCATCCCGATCGATTGTATAGCATCTCTAATACCAGGGGAACGTGTGTTTGTTTTTCCTTTATTGTATTTTGTTTTTTGTTGTGTGCGCGCACGTGTATGCTGTCGCCTAGTCGACATCAGCGTTTTGTTTTTCCTCTAAGAGGATTGTTGCTCGTGTGAGCTTTCATTAATGGGATGTTTTACGGGCGTGGCGGAGATATTTATGGGTTCCTGGTTGGTTTCATCTTTATAACAACTGTTTAACTCAGACGGCTTTTGCGATTTTTGAATTGTACTAATTTGTGTTGTTTACCATGCTGTAGTGTCAGACACTACCTTTAGAGCAAAATCAAATAAAACTGGGTTTACAATAATTTTGTATTTTTAAGTTTTATCTCTTTAGATCCATCCAAATAAACGCAATGCTTTTGACTAGACAGCCAACTAATTGCCAGTGACTTTAATTAGGCAAAGAATGTATAAATTAAAATAAGTACCCAGTTTCTAATGGCAAAATTCCCTTCTTGAAGTGTTAACATTTGTTGTGTACTTTTTGAACTGATTAAAGTTGAGACTTTTTTAACCCTGCCTTCTGCTCAGTCTTCATCATTTCAACTCATGTCTCATTCAAACTGATTTGAGCAGGTAATATTTGTGTGTGTGTGTGGGCTGGTCCTTCCCCTGCCCCAATTATTCTAGGAATTACTGGCTTAGCCATTACAGCAGCTTCAAAACACGGAAGTCATAAGGGCTGGTATTTCCCAATGGGGCCCAGTCATTTGACTGCAATGCTCAGAAAATATTACCATCATGACTAGAAATTAATGTTTAAGTACAGTTATCTGAACTTGTAATTGCTACTACAGTACATATACTCACAAGACAATGAGAATGTTTAGAGGCTCTAAGCTCTAGAAAGGGATATAATCACTTTATGTAATGCACACCAATATGGACTGAAAAAAGAGTTTGGTGATTATAGTTGCCAGGGAAATGTGGTCAAGCCACTAATCTCATGACGCTCTCCCAGGAAGCCAGAGTAACCGTTTCTGTTCTGACCCAGTTCTGCATAGCTGGGTCACATAGTCATCTATGGTATCTGCTTTTGAGGAGTGGAGGTAACAGCTGGAGATCTCAGAGCACCACTGGGAACAGGGCCAGACCGATCCCCTACTGCTGCCCCTGTGAGTACAGTTGCATGCTGAGATAGCCTGTCAATAAGCTGCCTCAATGCAGGAGTAGAATATTCCCTACAATGTGTCATTTATCCAAGTCTCAATCCTTCAGAGGGTATTTAAAAAAAACATTTTGACAGTATTGTCTAAACACCTGATTGAAATGACTTATTGGAGAAAACCTTTAACTGCAACGAGTTTCAGATATCTTCTACTTGTTAGACTAGATATTCAAGTAGTATCCAAACAACAAAGTTGACTAACAGCATGGCTGATTCCCTCTACTGGATAGCATTATTCACATAAAATAAAAACTGCACAGCAGAATAGTTTATCAATTTTTATTTTGATCAGTTTATTGTTTTATTGGTGCCAGTGGTGTACAGTGTATTCTTAAACATTAACAGTAACTGAGACTTAATATATTACCAGAACAGGGTCAAACGAAATTGTAAATAGTTTTCAGTTTTTCTTTTTAGTGGGTGGAGTAAGTTCAGCTGGGCTTTCTACATAGGGACATATAACTGAAAACAAACAAAGTAAGACTACTTGCTGTGTACTGCCACCTTGTGGAGTATACATTATCCTGCCATAGTTTATTAAATATCAGATTTATCTCTAAATACTATACCTAATAAGCTGCTACTTGCAAGCAAACTGCCAGATGTGTCCAACCAAATATTCTAGACAACCTCAACAATCTAGTATGGCTTTTGAAGAAAATAAAACAATATGCTGGTGTATGGTATATCAAGTCAATAGTCACTAATGTGGAACAATTTTCTAAAGCAATTTAACTCTTTGGGGTCTAAGGAGATTTTCTCTGCGCTCTTACTTTTGACCGCAAATCGATAGGATAAAGGGGCGCGAAGTTATTTATCATTATGTTTGATAAGCACTTACTCGTCGCGGCCGACGAGGCCGACCTCAGAGTTAAATTGGCCTGATGCAGTCAACCACCTAGATGGCACTTTTAGCAGGTCAGATTGAACTCTGACAGAGTATATCTACACAAATGAACAGGTCTGGCTGTGACTTGACAACTAGGTATATAGTGGCATACTGTAGGCTACACTGATTTACCATAGGACACAACGAGCTGGGGCAGAATAGAGTACCTGTGAGTATCAAGATCATCACGGGTCGAGCACAGCAGCAGCCAAACATTTGCACTGGTGCAGAGGTGAATCCAAATTCAGCTGAGATTGCTAGGAGCTGGAATAGAAAGGATCTGTTATGTTTGCTTAAAGCACAGCCAGCTCTTAGGTAGCAATGGAGTGACTTGACTATGAGCGCTCTCATGCAAGCTTGTAGATGTTTTCGGTCTCCCTTGATCTTTCCGCTTCGCCTGCAAACCCATCTCGGTCTCTCTCCCTCCAGTTCCTTTCTCATCAAACCTTCTCTGTCGATCGGATCTGAGCATAGCGTGTTTTTGATCTACAACACAAAGTGAGATAATTTAGGTATCTAAATGATACTAGTTAATGTCTGTTACAAATACAGTATACATGTACTATATTTGTAAATGTGAAGAGAAAAGTAGAGTAAACGCAAGGCTAAAACAAATCATGCCATGGTTTTGCTACAATTTTAACATTTGTACAATGCATTGCCAATTTTAGCTCTTTGTAAAACAATCTTTAAACAAAAGTTTTACATAGTACATATTTTAGTTTTACGCATGAGAGATACAGAACAATTGAAACATTTTGTGTACCTTTTCTCAGAAGGCTGTTTGGTTTGCGATGTGTTCTTAAATTGCGCCTCTAGTCTGGAGTAAACTCCCCCAGGTGGCTACAAAACACACACAACGCTACAACACTGTCTCAGGACAAATATCTCCAGATGTGTATTTGTGTAGAAAGAAACAATACAATTACACACAGCTTTTACAAATACTCTTTGTATATCTATTAATGGTTGTCAATCAAAACATATAGGCTACAGGACAGAGGAAAGGACAGCGGACACAGGAATAGTACACACCTCCTTAGGTTCCTTAGCTTTGCCCTGATCCTGGTCTCCAAACCTCATCTTGGTCAGGTGACTAATGATCTCTGCCATTCGCCTTTGGTCTGGCTCAGGAGACATGTATTGAATAGAGAGAAGCTAGCCTAAGCTTACTAGAATAACAATATTGATGAAGTTAATGAACGCATAAGAGCAGATAGCAAAAATGTTTACCTTCTTCCCGCTGAGCGTCCTGGTTGAATCTCGGGGAGCGGGAGCTGTCCCATTTACTCTTCTGGACGCTCACCCTGCAAAAGGCAGCACAGTCACTTAACTGTGGAATTAACGCTTCAGCTCCTCTTTCCACAACATAGTTAAAATAGTAGGCAGACAAGCTACTGTGCCATTTTCACTGTACATTTTATGTGTAATTGTTATCAATTTGGCGTTCAGCATCAAGGTTAAATGAATATGATAGGGGCAATCCTGATGTGGATGTTAAAAACTGAGGGCAGTTAAACTCACGTAAAAGCGGTGTTGTCCCTCGACAACGCCTGGGTAGATGACATGAACACAAACATAACAGTGTCAGAACATCTAGCATAGTTTGTGATATATGACGCACAGGTTTGTACTGTTTAAAATGTGTGAGCTAGCAACACAATGTACCATAAGCATGAGCCACACTTTGTAGGACAGCATGTTGTCCATTTGGTGAGTGAATTCCACATCATTTTGAGGTTACCATGCCACTAAATGTAAACTGACCTTCTCCGATTTGTCTTTGCGTTGGAAGTTTGGTGAGGACACTTGTCTCTTCAGAGGTCTGCTGGCTTTTTTAGCCTTCTTGGCAGCTGGGGGGACAAAGCACATCGACATGAGAATCATTGTAAAAAGCAATATCTACCACCATCTGCTGACTGAAAAGAGCAATAGCTTGTATTCTTTCTGTTGGGACCTTGTTTCTTAGAGAGCTCCTCATCATCGCCCACCTCATCCTCAGTGACCTCTGACCCTGTGGTGTACTCCTCATCCTCTGACAGCAGGGACTGCTGCCTCTAGCAAAGGGTCAAAAGTCAGCTGAGGTTAACAGCCAATTAGTTGGAAACGGCACATTTTTATGGAATATCTACATTTGCCCAGCAACCATGTTCCTGGCAGATTATTAGTTAGTAGATAGTGAATTAAGTTTCTAATTTAAATAATGGAATTAGATAGAAAACCCTTCTGCCATTGCTAGTACATCTAAACACGGTTGTGGAGGTACATTTAATGGTTTAGTCTTAAACCAGTTCTGTAATGAGATCTTGAAGTGCTATGTGTTGATAATGTGTCCAGGCATCAAGGTTGTCTGTGGGGTGATGTAAATGTATATGTGAGAGGGCATAGCTCACAGGAGAGACCTGAGCATATGGATATGCATACCATGGCTTTGACTAACATCTGCAGTTCCCTGCCCATTTGACATCAATAAACTGTGATTCACAGTTCACCATGCTTGATAGATGACCGACGCTCAACTAGTCTAAAGAAGGCCAACAAATTAGCTGTTCTTTCAAAAATAAAGACATTTCAAAATGACCCCAAACTTTTTAACGGTAGTGCACATGTTAGAAACATACGCCTCTTCATTTGTGTGTGCCCTTGTCCCTGTAAAAACCCTCGTTTTGGTTCTCTAAAATCAAGAGCCTAAGAACCCCTCTCTCCCTCACACAGCTGTGATGCTCACAGCATGCGCTCTCCCTAAAGCCTCCCACTGAGTATCAAAACAGTGACATTTGTGGTTCTAAAGACACAATCATGGAGCGCACAGTCTATTAATTACTAACCCTAACCGAAACAGAGTGCACAAAAACAAGTGGTCACTAACATCTAGACTAAATCAGTCTCCTGTAATTCCGCTTCATGTGGCTCGTTTTTACCAAACAATTTACAGTTCAGCTATTTAGCAGATGTCTTTATCCAAAGAAACATGCAGTACTCCCCCTAACCACTAGTCCACACTGAACATTCAAGAAAGGCATACAAGTTCAAGTCCTACCAGTTGTAGACTCCAGTTTTTCAGCAGGGAGAACTGGTGAACAGAGAGAGGACATAGGACCTGTTAGGGTCAGAACATTGAAAGGGGGAAAGAGACACTTTGGAACGACGTAAAGGTATATATGAGTAACGCACAGCACCACCCTCTCCCCTTAGAGGAGCAACGAGGCTGGGCTCCAAGAAGACCTCCCTCTCCTCAGTCTTCTGTGCACTGGAAGGAGACTCTGCAGGCCTAACGTGCACACGCACACACACACACACACACGACCAAACATGACGGTGACACATGTTTTAATTGCTACCTCTACACACAGCCATACATACCTCTGTGCTGGTGGTGTGGTGGACACACACACAACATCTCTGTGGAGGACGAGGTCGTTAAGGACTTTGGCCAGAGCCCCGTCCCCAGAACACTGTTCCTCCTCTGGTAGGCTCACTATGTGGTCCCGCATCCTACAGCCCTACACACACACTCACAAATCTCACTGCAGGTCATGTCAAATTCAAAGTAACCATTTAAAGAGCTTTCCTCACATCACTGATTCTGATTGTGTGTGTGTGTGTGTGCACGCGCATACTTTGGGCATGCCACTGGGGTCAAAGCGGAGAACTCTCTGACCGCAGCAGGGATAGATGCCTACTCCATGCCAGCCAGTCTCTGTACCCATGCCAGGGTATGAGACACTCTCTGGGTGGTATTTGCATTGGGTTAGCTCTGCACACACAAAATCCTGCCACACCAATCGCACACACACACACACACACGCGCACTTAAAATGTGTTGTTTCACCATTGTGTTTTGTCAGATTAACACTAGAACCGCCAAGAATCTCTGTATACCTTAAAACTGCCAATGGGTAAAATTGACCTGTGCGCCTAGATACTGTGTTTCTAGTTTCAAAATGTGCTCTGTCATTGTACCATTTGTCTTCTAAATGAAATTGTTTGTCTGTGTTTTGGTGCTCTAATTTTATAATTATGGTCTAAAGGGGCGTCTTAAAGAACACGCAAATATAGGCTATTAATGAAAGCATCCCAAGATCAAAGATCCCACTTGTTAGGAATGTCGGCTAACTAATGCCTAGTTAGCCTAACTAGGCAAACCTAACTTGTGCCGCTAGCATTAGCTATATTATTTAGATTTTGACCACACACTTGTGTACCCTCTCCTAGCAACATATATTGTGTAAAAGGTTGCTGTGCAAAAATAAGAAACCTGCCGAAAATTAAGGCATTTTGGTAACGGGTAAATGCCCGTGTTTTTTATCTGGATTTATCTTGACTATATTTAACGATATGGAGTACAACACAAAACCATTTTAGGAAAAGTCAAAGACTGGGAGACTTAAATATATTATTAAAACAGTTATGTACAATTGAAAAACCTCCACGGGTCAAATTTACCCCGTGGTGGTTCTAGTGTTAAAAGGCCTCACACACCTACAACAGTACCTGCTGGCAGCGGGAGCAGGTGAGGTGGTTGATTGTACCCCATATTCTCCAGTAGACCAGCACCCAGGACATCAGCTCCTCATACAGACCAGAGATGTAGTCATGTACATCCCAGCTCTTCTGTCTGGGCGTGAACAGACACACAGTAAAAACACTTTCTTTCAGAAGCATAACGTTGAACAGACAGATATACTGTACAAAGTACACTGACATTAAGAAATAATAGGTTTGTTACTTAGTGTGGGAATAGGTGATCTCTCCTCTGGTGTTGACATTGATCTTCCCCGGGACACAAGAGATCTTCCCCTCCGTGTCTTTGGTTAGCAACTTAAGGCACAGACCACACCTGTGTTAAAAGAACAAAGGCGCTTTTACCGACGAAACATTTGCATGTGTTGTCACGCACTAGAGAGGTTCCAGGAAGACGTGAAGCCGAAGGGAGTCTACTCGCCTGTACAGCGTTGCAGCATTGCCAGGGGAATCTCTGTTCTGGTAGTTGGGCTCAAAGAGACGCTCAATCTTCTTCTGGAACAGTTTGCTTTAATGTGTGTTTGAAGACCAAGCTGTCAATCAGTGCTTCCCTAGAGAGCTATGTAGCCTTCCCTAGAGAGCTATGTAATATTTACTACAATATGTACAAATAAGATAGCCCTGACCATACAAAATATGGATCTTGTAGTCAGTAACAAATGTGCTGGCTATAAAATATGTTCAGTTGCAACAAATAACTGAATTTGAGGATTACTTCAGAATTGTACCTAATTAGTCTACTGAAATGACTGTATCACATTTAAATGTGTAATCCTATCCCTTTTATGTGCATTAAAGCCTGCGTCAAAGCATATCTACCTTTTGAACTTGTCTTTTTTGTCTCTGACATCGTCTGCTTCGTTGTGGCTAAACAGCTCAGCGATTCGCGTGGCCAGGTTGCTATTGATGCAGTTCATGTTGCAGGGCGTGGCTACGATGGCGCTCATGTATTTGTGGCAATACTGGATACAATCGTCCACCTGGCCACAAACACAGACAGCTTCTCAGTGACACAGGTTGAAAGAAACAGTCCAATAGAATTTCATTCCCATTTAGAAGACCTAGTTTTACACTAGCACTGCTCTATCAAAAAGCCATGGTAGCTCTCCTGACAGAGCTGTTAGGTAGTGGTGGCAAGAATGCTTGGAGCCTAAGTCTTCAGTAAGAACAAAAGATATGTCCAACCATGCAACACTGACTTTACAAAGCTCTCTCTATGGGCCTCTTGTTTTCCATAGACGAGGAGTATGGTTCAAATGCATTTTTCTGACAATTTAAATGACAGTAATACACATTGAAACATTTGACATACAACAGTGTCAAACCCATTGCCTTACTATTCTATTTTAAAGATAAATGTGTAGTCCTATATCACACTTGGTGGTCTAGTGGCAGCATCCATATAATCTAGATTGTGTATCATTGCACTTTTTGAGGTACCGCCCACTTCAGTTGAAAAACAAGGGGCCCAGTTCACATCACCACACTTACTAACGTATCCATCTTCAAGAACTCGGAGGAGATCAGGATTGAGATCACATTGCTGGGCTCTGTAACCGACAAACACCACATAACCAACCAAGCAAACCCCACGACCAACAAACACAGAACACACAGCCAGTACACATACCGTCTTCAGTGCACAACAACAAAGAAATCAACACACCATCCACAAAATCACAACAGAACAGGTCAATGGCGACATTCACATGTTATATAGTATGATATATCTACTGTTGATCTGTGGGTCCCTGGGCTTTTACCAAGTCTGGGTTTGTCCTTTTTGCTTGCTCCTGCTGTGTTCCTGCGAACATAGTTCATGAGCCAGTCGAAGATATGCACATCACAGTGAACGGAGATGTCCACCTCGTCCCAGCGCTGGGCATCCACGGACAGATACTCAGCGAAGTAGCGCATCTCTTTCACCAGAAGATCTCTGGGACAGGTGAAATCCTGCTTCAGGTTCTTGGCCTCATCACACACGTGGATGACCATGTTGGGACTGTGTTGGAATATAGTGAGAGAAGTGACGGACACGTCTTTTAAAGGGTCTGCTCGGCTGAAGGTCAAGAAAATAACAACTTATTAAAAAAAAAAAAAAGAATGCAGTTGCAACTTCTGACCACATGAGGTCACTAAGGAGCCAAATGATGTGACCAGACAAGGCCAACAAACATGCCAAATGGATCCATGAAGTAAAAATACTTTTTGTTTAGATACTTTCAAGCAAAAAAAAAACCAAAAAAAACACAAAGATCCCTCCTCGCTCACTCACTCGCGTGGCTTTGGTGGTTTCTCCAGCTCTTCTGTTGAGACCCTTTCTTCTGGTGTCTCGAAACTGCAAACACGTCCTGAGAAGAAAGTTTGACAGTTTATCTATGCATGCTTATGGCTTTGACGCTCAAGAAATAGAAACGTGTTGTAAACGTTGGACGCCGCTGTCAGACGCCACCAGTGGGTTCTGGTCTATAAAATATACAGTATACGAATATATACAGTATACAAATATACTGAATATATTAAATGCGGCATGTGGCCATGAGTACATCTAGTGTGTATTAAACATTACACTTAGCATTCAAACTGAACATACCGATAACACAGGTGTGCATTCACCTGTAACCTTGCTAGCATTCTGATTGGTTCCTCCCATCTCCACAGCCTCTGCGGTGTCCAATATCGTGGACGTAACGTAGGAAGACAGGGTCTCGGATGGAGAGGAGTCTGCTGCCAGAGCATTACACTGGTTGTCCACATGGGGGAACCTCCCTGCGCTCTTCAGCTCCTCAAACCTATGTGCACACTGCAAGTATCCATGGAGACAGCATCAGAGCAGAGTTAATGTAACCATTTGCTGATGATTGCATTCAAGCTCATTCATTTAATGGGAATATTGTATTTATCACACAGGAATTGTTCCACCAGTTGCTGACTAGATACAATATTAGAATGGAATAGTGTAGAAAGTGAGTGAGATAATTATTTGTCCCAAAATAAATGCTATAAAATATATATAAGAATTTTCTAAAATAGTGTATGTATACATACATACATACATACACAGATACACAGATAGATAGATATGCATCTCAGTAAATTTGAATATTGTGAAAAGGTTAAGTAATATTCTAATTTATTGAGGTGGCTCTACAGTCTGCCTCTGAGATTTAATAATTAGTGCACCAGCACACAATGTCCATATTGTAACTAGGGTTGTTTGGATGGATGTACAGACAAGAAAGCTCATACCTCCTTAGAAGTGAAGCCAGGGACCAGCTTGGCCACGTTGTCCCAGTTTATGGGCTGAGGTAAACTCCATAGAGAACCCAACACCATATCCAAAACTAGCACATTGTTGTCATATGGAAAGTTGTTGTTGTCTGAGCAGTAGCGGCTCATCTCTACAGGTAAGAAAGGGTTTGAGAATGATTAAACAAGGAAAGCTAGTAAAAACAACAGATTCCAAACATAATCAGGACAACCATAACAGAGACATGAAAAATACATAGGAAGTATTATCCAACAGGTGCTACTAACAGTAGCTCATTGTAGACACTCAAGTTCAACCAGTAGGCCTAGCATTTGATACTCCATCAATATTTTAGATAAAACCAATAAACACATAAATCCACATACGTATGGCATACCGCCGGTACTTCACTATTGTCCAAACAATACCTAAAAAAATGTTTTTGAAATAAACAAAAAATGTCGATTTTACGGTATTGTGTCGTGAAGATGCTGATTAGGAGAGCTAGTTTCACCGGGGTGAATCTGTCATGCAGGCACTTTCATAGCTAATGTTAGCCAAAGTTGCTAGCTGGCTTTGTAGGCTACTGAGCTAACTACCGGTAGCGTTACAGTAACTGAAAATTTGTATAATACCCATTTACTAATCTGGTTGTTCTGCAGTCCAGTACATCAATCATTGATAGATATATATCAGAGAGACTCTATCCAAAACAATAATAATCTAGGTGCGTTTTTGAGTGCTGCAAAATCTGCAGCTCTGATGACTGCACCCGCTTGATTCCAGCCGCTGTCGCAGTGCAGCAGGTGAACACAGGCGTCACCGTTACTTAGCAACCCTTAGATACATTCCAAACAATATAGCACTAGTGGTTATGATATCAACGTATATGTTAACATCGCAGTTTAATTCAACATTAAACATGATTAACATGAATGTAAGCTTACATGGTCTATAATGTTAATTTAAATGTTTAAGAACCTAAACGTTTTATGTTGAGGAAAGTTCACCCATGTGCGTTGGTGCTGTAATATCATACCACTGATATGAATCCTTTTTGGTGTAACTGGAGACATTTTATTCGGCACCAATTTTGAAAAATATTTATTTGCAAAATAATTCTATAGGCATTTACAAAATTACAATTTCTTTACACATGAAAAAATGAACATAATTTTTTATTTGCGTGAATAGATTACTTTTTTTACCCAACTAAGTAGTAAATCCAAAACACTAGAATTCTAGTACACTCAGAGCATTAACTGAAGGAATTACAATTATTCAAAACATTGAGTGTTCTGTTAAACTGTAAATATACAGTGCACATTATACTTAATGCTGCTGTTCAGTTAATTTAATTGACAAAATATTGTATATTATCTTTTTTTAAATAGCATTAATTGATAATCAAATCCATATTAGTTCACAATTAGGCAATGCTGTTCTACACTAAAAAATGACAGATTTTACGCTTCAACAAACTTGAAATGTCTATACTTGTTAACAAATTCAGTTTCTAAACAGAACTGTGTAACGGGTATAATGATAAACCATTCATGCATTTTCAGCTAACACCATACAAATTTCTCATTATTAACCAATGGGTTTCTATAATGGAAACCTTCACTGAGCTGTTCTAGAGGTGCAGGTCCCATGGTTAGAAACTGATAGAGCCATCGTATCAAATGTGCATTACATGGAACACTGCATATGCTCACACCATTTGCCATCAACACACACACACACACCTCAGAGGTCCATTTTCTCAGGTATGTCAAGCACTGTACTGGATGTCAGACTCTGAGACGATGGTGCTTCTCTGTAGACGGTTTCCAGAAGCTCCTCCGAGGCAGGACCAGATGCTGAAGCTGAACCTTGGGTGAAGCCCGGGTCTAGATTGGGCAGCCGACCTGTTCCTAGGTCTGTCTGGAGGGGCGGGACGCTCCCGAGCTGGGCATGGGAGAGCCTCTCTAGCTCTGCATGCTTGCGGCCTCTCCTCTTCCCGAGCACCTTAACGTAATTGGCTGGGACTAGGCCTGTGATCTGGCCATCCACGCTAGCCAAGAGCCAGCCACGTACCCTGGGCTGTTGTTCTGCCGGCAGGATAGAACAAGTTACATTAGCCTCATCAAAGATCAAATGTATGGATTATAGAGGACTACACCAACAGAAGTCTAATTTTAAACTGGTTTTCTGCCATTAATGCCTTGGATTCAAAATGAAATTTTAAGGCTGTGTCTAATACACAGTCTAATATTTTACACCAACAAGTCTGTCAGGATGAGGATTTGACCGAATGTAATGTCTTACAGACTGAATAGTGAACCAAGTATTTCACCTTTAGGGGCTAGGTTAATCATTTGTCCAGCATGTAGAGAGATCTCCTCCTCAGAAGCAGCTGTAAAGTCATACTCCGCTCGAGCAACAACATGATCGTCATCTCCATTGGCCCAGTTAGTGGCTTAACACAGAAACATGTTTACATTTGTTATGTTGAATGCTGAAAAACAGCCACAAATAAATAAAATAAACTTTAAAAACAAACACACACGCCAAAATGATAAACGCAACACTTTTGTTTTTGCCCCCCATTCATCATTAGATGAACTCAAAGATCTAATACATTCTCTATGTACACAGAAGGCCTATTTCTATCAAATATTTTTCACAAATCTGTGTTAGTGAGCACTTCAACTTTGCAGAGCTAATCCATCCACCTCACAGGTGTGGCACATCAAGTATTGCACAGGTGTGCCCTAGGCTGGCCACAATAATAGGCCAATCCAACATCCAACACTGTATGGGGGGGAAGTCCAAAAACCAGTCAGTATCTGGTGTGACCACCATTTGCCTCACGCAGTGCAACACGTCTCCTTCAGATAGAGTTGATAAGGTTGTTGATTGTGGCCTGTGGAATGTTGGTTCACTCCTCTTCAATGGCTGTGCGAAGTTTCTGGATATTAGCAGGACTTGGAACACGCTGTCGTATACAGCGATCCAGAGCATCCCAAACATGCTCAATGGGTGACATGTCCAGTGAGTATGCTGGCCATGCAAGAACTGGGTTGATTTCAGATGAATGCCACAAAAATGGGCCTCAGGATCTCGTCAAGGTATCTCTGTGCATTTAAAATGCCATCAATAAAATGCACATATGGTCGTTGTCCATAACACACTACCCATACCATAAACCCAGTGCCACCATGGGCCACTCAATCCACAATGTTGACATCTGCAAAGTGCTCACCGACACAACATCTGCCATCTGCCCTGTACAGTGAAAACCAGGATTCATCCATGAAGAGAACACCTCTCCAAAGTTCCATACACCATCGAATGTGAGCATTTGCCCACTCAAGTTGGTTACGAAGACAAACTGCAGTCAGGTCGAGACCCCGATGAGGACGACGAGCATGCAGGTGAGCTTCCCTGAGACGGTTCCTGGCAGAAATTATTTGGTTATGCAAACCGATTGTTGCAGCAGCTGTCCAGGTGGCTGGTCTCAGACGATCTTGGAGGTGAAGATGCTGGATGTGGAGATCCTGGGCTGGTGTGGTTACATGTGGTCTGCGGTTTTGAGGCCGGTTGGATGTACTGCCAAATTCTCTGAAACGCCTTTGGAGACGGCTTATGGTAGAGAAATGAACATTCAATTCACAGGCAAAAGCTCTGGTGGACATTCCTGCAGTCAGCATGCCAACTGCACGCTCCCTCAAAACTTGCAACATCTGTGGCATTGTGCTGTGTGATGGAACTGCACATTTTCGAGTGGCCTTTTATTGTGGCCAGCCTACGGCACACCTGTGCAATACTCATGCGGTCTGCTCTGCATCCTGATGTGCCACACCTGTGAGGTGGATGGGTTATCTCAGCAAAGGAGAAGTGCTCACTAACACAGATATGTGAACAATATGAGAGAAATAGGCCTTTTGTGTACATAGAGAAAGTATTAGATCTTTGAGATCAGCTCATGCTGAATGGGGGCAAAAACATGCATTTATAATTTATAATCTAACTAACTAGTGTCGGTATGTCTGTCTAAAGTATCTATCTATCTATCCCAAAATGTAATACACCTGGCCTAACATTCATATTTATTTAGACAAACTAACCATGTTTTCACTAAATATCTTCTGACAGACCGTTTATAATATGTATGTGGCCTAGACATCTACAGGCCCACATCCAAGCATGTAAACAAACATAATGATGAGTCTCACCGCTCTCTTCAGATGCTGAGCTTGAGCTCAGCAGCTTCCAGATTAGGTAGGGCCCCCCGAAAACCACAGCTAAAAACAGGAAGATTGGCCAGGACTTCACTCCAGCTCTGGGATCCTCAATCCCAGCTCCATACCCCCTGGATATGCTGGTAGCTAGGGCATCACTGGCGCTGTCTGCCCACAAGTCCTCTGCCTCAGTGTCAGACCTGAGCCCCAGCAGCCTCTGCATGCGCCTGTAGAGATAGCGCAAGGTGCGAACTAGCGCGAAGGCTGACAACACTCGCGTGAAGTGCGCTCGAAGTCGTGTGAAGTGGTTAGCAACGTCCAACACGGCGCGGAAACTGTTGTACACGGCCGAGAAGGTGGCATCCAGCATCATGCTAACCGACGTGAATGCCTGGACGATGCTCTCGATGGACTGGAATGCACCACGACTGCTTTCCTCTGCCTGCTGTACAAAGCGGCTGGGGGCTACATCCTCTGTAACGGGAAGCCGATTGTACCCTCCTAGACCGTAGCCTCCGCCGTAGCTGCCGCCGTAGCCTCCACCGTAGCCGCCGCCATGGCTGTAGGGACTGTACAGAGAGCTCCCATAGGGGCTGTAAGATGAGGTGAAAGAGCTGTATGATGGACGGTAGGATTGTTGCTGGACTGGACGAGGCGGCAAGGGAGGCGCCATTCGGGTCAAGACAGGAGGAGCAGCAGATATGGAGGGCCCAGTGTTTGGTCCAAAGTCTGTAGACCTGGAGAGGCGTTTAGAGAAATAGACAACAACACACAATCAGCAGGGACGAGATTTCAATATTGTAGCGTATTTACAGCACGCTTCTTTGTGCTGTGTAACAACAACAACAAAAAAACATGTAGAATATAATGCTTAATTTCAAATGAACAGGTAAACGCAAAACTAGTTTTAATAGTTTGTAAACAGTAGCCATAGACTAACAATATTAGCCAGCTAGCCTGTAAGATGTCGACCTATGTAATTTAGCTTGTTGTAGGATAACATAAGTTGGCTGAGGATATTTAGATCTTGCCAAAACACTTAGTTACATTAACAAAACAAAAACGCAACACAAGAATTTAACTAAATGCAATCCTGTGTTGGCCTTGCATTTAACGGCATTGGCATCTAGCCAACGCAGCTTATAGCTCTGTACTGTAGCGAAGATGAACTTGTAAATATAAATACTGCTTACCTGTAATTGACAGGTGCACTCATGGCACCTGGAATCCGTCGTTCCCACGGTTTAGGTGGAGGCTGTGAACCCATGGTGGTATAAAATTGCAGAGATGGTAAAATTGCCCCGGAACCTGAACCCTGGTCCCTTACGTCTGTATGCAGACCGAAGTAATCGATAAAGGAAAACGAATGACAAATGATCATCGATATTGCAGTAATGATAAACTACCCTAATTAATATTCTAACAAATACCGACATATATACGAATAGTCGTTATAATAATAATAATAATAATAATAATAATAATAATAATAATAATAATAAGAAGAAGAAGAAGAACACGTTATTTTCTTTGTGAAATAAACGTATTATAACAGTTATTATACGTTATTTGCCTTTTTCCTGTTCAGTTCTTGTTTGTGCATGCCTTATTTGACTACTTTGGCCTGGTAGCCTAGACTCATTCCACTGCTTACTTTTGTCCAGAAGAGGGTAGTCTAGTTAAGAACACATTTTAAAAAATAATTATTTATCAATTTATCTACAAATAGAAGTATGGTTAGGCAGACAAAGTCGACTCACATAGTTAGTTATGAAAATGTGAAAAATCGCACCTATAATATAAATCTTTAATGAAGGTGCGCAAATTTGATATTCCAGTATCTTAATTCACGTTGCTGCGTTCTGCAGGTGTAGGCCTAGACTATATAAAATAAATGCCAATAATTATGGCTGCTGCCAGAGATATCCTAGGGAATATGCTAGTTTGATCTAACATTTCGAGGGTATGCAAAAACTGGCTGATCAGACCTCTTCTCAAGGCCAGCAGACCAAATAGGCATATCATAACATAACACAAAATTGTGTTTGGCAGAATATGTATTTGTTGCAACAGTGCTTCTTGGCAATACATATTATACTATTGGAAAGCCTGTTTTAATTCCCTTTAAAATGGTGCCATAAGGAACAAGTATTTGTGGGATGAGCAGAGCTGAGTATGTGTGTGCTTATGAAAAGTGTGACAAATCTTCTCTGACCATACCAAACATATTTTATTTGCTGTTGACTCTTGCTTGGTGGACTGGATGATTGAATTTAACAATGTATTAATTGAAGAAACAGGAGGGTCTGTAGCGTGTGGAAGAACCATACACAGCAACCACAGCCTGGCACCTCCTCCTCAGGCTAACAGCCTGGTCACACACTGCTGTGGGATGGCATCCCATTCTTCAACCAGCATTTGTCACAGGTCAGTCAACATGGTTGTGGTCTCTGGCATGAACAGCACACCCAAGCTGACCCCACAAGTTCACAAATATCCTTGCTTTTTGTGTGTAGTTTATTTAAAACCTGAATGTCTATAAAGTTCTTTAGATTTGCTAACGCAGCTCAACCTACATGAAATGGAAACCTACAATCAAGGCCCCTGGTGCATGAGTCAGTTTGAATGTTCCGTTGTATACTGTATGTGCTTTGCTCTCTGTTACTTTTGTCTTGTCATTCTTGTTTTGTTTGTTTTGAGTTTATGCTTTAGGCAATAGCTGTAAATAAAGACTATCAACAATTTCATATATTTGCTCTAATTGTGTGGGTGAACAATGTATGAGTAACAGTGAATTTGTATTACTCACCTAAGATATATGGTGTTTTAAATAAGGACATTGACCTACCTAAAAAGGAGGGATATCTGTCAAATGAAATAGTAAGAACAGCTTCAGCCGTGCTTGTAAATATTAGATTTTATTGTGGTGCAAATTTCCTTAAATCGTTTTTTTGTTTATTGTCAAGATTTCTGTTGTAGTTGTTGGGAGACTGCATTCTTTCTGTTAAGCAAAAACATGCAGGCCTGGTTCTTCTCTTTTATCATATTATACATGAATTTACAACTTTGATTCTTTAAAAACATTTCATCACTTTTTTGTAGGCTACCGTAAGCTACAGATCTCACATCGTGCAGTGACTATTTTATGAATACCATAGACAATGTTAAGATAAATAAGCAAATATTGGTTGGACTATGCTAATTCGCTGACAAATCTATTGGTGATATCATCAAATAATCTGAAAAGAACAGTATTAAGAGGGAACAGTAAGAGCCAATACGACCTATAAATCCTTAGTGAAACAAAACTGAGCTCTTTATGGTGAAGGTTATTATAATGCATTTAGGCTAATATGATTTTCCTGAGGTAGTAATTGTTGAGTGGGTGGTTAATTTCTCTTGCAAGCAAGGTGGCGCACTAGCGCGCACCCACTCGCATACTGCGCTGGTGGATAGCTTTCAGCGTAGTGGGTACCCTGTGATGTAAGCGTTCCTACGTGGGTGACCGCACAAGACTTTGTGAAGGTAATGCAGAGTGGTGCGATTCTATGCTTGTGTTGTGTGATGTGACAGGCGTTGGCGGGCGATTGTCATTGCTTCTACGTGCGATGACATCCAGAGGTCCCAAGGGAGAGCTGACGATCTAACGCGTATTTGAGGTCTGTGATGTCGTTGTGTGGGAGTCTGATGGTGGTCCTGGCGTTTGGGTGACCTTTATGCCATGTCATATGATACAACCATAGATACAACTCACACGTTCTCACGTATCTTCAGCAAATGACAACCACCTGAAAGAACATGAATAAAGGTGATTCAAATGTCTCTCATTTAGCCTAGTAGCATAATACAATCATTTTAATAAGTAAACAAAAACACAGTAATATTCAGAGCAGAAATTGGCTACTTTATAATGGCTTTCCCTAACCAATGTTCCCAGCCAAAACAAATATTGTTGCTTTGTCATCATGAACACCAGGTGTAGCCTATTGTCTGAACATGGAACTGGCAGAATCACTATTTCTGTTTATTATTGTCATTATGGGGATTCATTTTTTAAATTGGATGTAAATTATAATTTTGTAGCAATATAATCTATCAAAAGAAAATCAATGTATAAATCAGGAGTCATATCACATTGTGTTTGATTATCAGTGCATAATCTGTTACATTTTGCAACACTGAGCATGCATTGACCACATGTGACCTATAGTGCCAGCTTAAAGGTCATGTTTTGAGCCTCTCCCTGGGCCCTCCTGAAACATGCCAAACCCAACCAGCTCTTTCATCATGTAGTTGCACTCACTGTACATTTATTTGGATAAAAGCATCGCCAAATTAGAGGAATTCTAGTCAAATAAATAGCTATTATCCAAAAGTGATATACAGTTATGTAGTATTATGTAGTATTATGTATTAGTATGTATGTATGTATGTAAAAAAATGCTTAAATGGAGGCCGGACACATCAGGGATTGAATACAACAGGGAGTCAACCCAGCCATAACTACTAGTGAAATTAAGAAGACATGATATGAAATGTTTAGTTGTAGCAGACATCTGTAATGCACTGCTAACTGGTTGGTAAAATGTTAAAACAGCCCAGAGTTGATGCTATGCATAAATAAACAACAGTTCCTCTTTTTCTACTGCTGCTGTCAAAATAGTATCATAAATGTGTCATAAAACATATTTCATTCACAATTATGCCTAGAGAGAGAGAAAGAGATAGATAGAGAGAGAGAGAGAGAGAGAGAGAGAGAGAGAGAGAGAGAGAGAGAGAGAGAGAGAGAGAGAGAGA